>JAUIMM010000537.1:870000-1081231 GCA_031769625.1 Taudactylus pleione | reverse complement strand
ATAGAGGACAAGACCCCTACAAAATCTTCTGCACAACTACGGTGGGAAACAGATTTGCAAATTGTATTCACTATTCAACAATGGGAAGAAATATTTCTAACAGCCCACAGGTTTTCTGGATGTTCTAATCATTTAGAGATGCAATTTAAGCTATTACATAGATTATATTTTACACCTGAAAAGCTTCACAAGATATGGCCCTCCCAATCAAAATTTTGTTGGCGGAACTGTTCGGGGCAGGGAGATATCTTTCATGTATTTTGGAACTGTCCAATCATCCGTGACCTTTGGCATGAAGTATTTATTTTAGCATATAAAGTTCTAAATGCTCAGGTTCAGGAGTCACCTTCTATAGCCCTTTTTTATATATATCCTCCAGAGCTGTCCAACCCTGATAAATACATTCTAGGTCATATATTGATTGCAACTAGAGCAGCTATAGCACAAAATTGGAAGAGTCCGTTCCCACCATCTTTACAAAAAATTTTAGGTAAAATTCACTATGCTTTCCAAATGGAAACCTTAGGTACCCCATACTCCTCAGCGGCCTCCTCCGCCATGGTAAAATGGCTCAAATGGCAGGAGTTTGTCACAAAGGGAGAGGGAGCCACGCTGCTTCTGGATGCTAACTGAACTCTATGCACAAGCTGGTTTTTATGTAATTTTTTTTTTAATGCTGTGTGTGTTAATATTATTCTTCTACTGAGTAAAGTGTTGATAATAGGGGCTTAATGCCTAAGTGCCTCACTGCCTTACTGCCCATCTTATTATTATTATGTTATTTTATAATTTGTCTGCGGTGTCTAATTATGTTTTTATATGAGGTATTATGGATATGTTAAAGTTTCTTCTTTTTCAAATATATTGTAACCAAGATGTCTATTATATTGACACTATTGTCTGATTCCTTCTCCCATCCCTGTGTTTGTTTTTGTTTTGTGTATCTTTTTTCTGTATCCCTCCCTTTCCATATTGTTAATGGAACTAAACTTTAATAAAAATTATTGATGATAAAAAAAATAATCACTGAGTAAACCTTGAATATTACACTTTAATATTAGGGAACCTTTCATGTAATTTGTGTATGTGTAAGTGTAAGAGAATATTGTATAAAGTTGCTAATATGCGTGGTGCGTTTATTTGTAGAGTGAAACAACGCAACTGTGCGTAATGTGCGGTGTTTATGCATGTGAGTCTATTTATGATGGATTTAATATATATATATATATATATATATATATATATATATACACATACATCATCCCTTACTAACATTTTTAAACTGCAATGCAACGTGTTATTAGTAATGAGTTTCACACCCAAACAGAGTGGAGACCCCCAGCTGTTTGCTGGTGCCAGCCTGTCTGACAGTGAAACTAAAGGTTTTCTTCTGCCTATTTACAAATTCAGTTGTGCAGATCATTGTCTGGGTTATATTTCAATTGCCATATCTATACCTGCCTACATGTGAGGTTTCTTAATTTACATGCAAAAATACCCACGGTTCCTGGTGTATTGTTTTTTCTAATTACTTTTCTCAGGAAGCTGTTTTTCTAGTTACTAACTGATACTGTGTTTGTTTTGGTATTTTTCTATGCAAGGTTGTCCCCAGAATGGGCTTGTCATGGCTTCTAAAAGGATTACCAAAAACATTGCCATCTGTACTTAGCTCGTGAGTTGTAACTTAAAATGGCGCTGGGAGATCAGTCGCAAAATGTCGTCTTGCAGATTCCGATTGTAAACGGATTCTGCCTCAGCCAATCATCCGGCCTCGACAGTATAGTTATCCAGCAGCGAGTCTGAACGCTCCCAGAGTGGGGAGGCACGATCCAAAGCCGAGCCGGTCAATAAAGACAGAATGTATGCCACTTTAGTTCTAGTGGTGGGAAATTATCAGGCTGTAATGTAAAGTGTATATCACACTGATTTAAGAAACCACGATAGATCTTAGGATTGTCATCAAATTTGCTTTGCATAGGAAGATGTAGATGAGGGGATACCCTGGTCTCTGTATTACCAGGCACAGGAGGAAGTGTAGTTGCTGATACCCCAGGGGTGATTAACAAGGTTTGCAGATTATTGTTTAGACATCTCCTGTAGAAACTGAGCCATTTGATGCTGCATAGCTTCCAGGTTTTCTAAACGGCCAGCAATACAGCAAAATAAATCCACTCCATACTCCTGTTCCATGGCGGAACCATGGGGCCAGTGCAAACTGTGAGGTTCTGATCTTGTAGTGGACCTGGGGTAGTGATAGGAGCAGACACAGAAGCAGATTTAAATGAAAAAGTGGAGTTTTTAATAAGTGGCTTAGAAGACTTGTGTATGGCAAACGAAAAAGTCCAGGTATAGCACTAAAGTGCACTTGATAACTGTAGTGGAGGTAAATGGGAGAATGTCCAGATAGGGACAGGCAGGAACAGTCCAGTATACAGGTATGGTGAGCTGTAACAGAATGCAGGTATGGTGAGCTGTAACAGAATGCAGGCAGAGGTAATGTAGTCCAGCTGGGTGTGAGTGGAGGCAAGGTGCAGGGAAACAGTAGTTTCAGGTACTCAGGCAGGTGAAAAGGTAAATGGAGGGTGCAGGGTAAGTCCAGCAGGTTGGAGCAGGCAAGGTTCAGGCTAGTAGTGCTTCCAAGGAGGCAGGTAAGGCACAGGTACTCTCTCTCAGCAGCAGCTGAGAAACACATTGCACTGGCAAAGGAAGGAAGGCTCTGGAGCTTACTAAATACTCAGTGCCGCTCTGTGATTGGCTGGAAAGAACACATGACCCACCAGGATTGGACAGCTTGAATCACATGGCCGCAGGCAAGATGGTGGTGCCCATGCCAATGGAACGGAAGCACCGCCAGACCTCACCAGGCCCAGTGACAATGTGCCCGCACAGAACCACGTGCAGCCAATGCCCCTTGCCAAACACCAGCACCGCTGCCAGACACCCCCCACCACAATGACCTCACAGGTAATACCCGGTGATCACCATGCCGAGAAACCCTGGCCGTGACACATATACACCTAGCTTATTGTTATAGTTGTTTTTGTACATTTAGGTGCCATATTTATATTAATAACTCCTTTATCTTTGTCAATCCATTTATCCTCCATCACATTGCTCAAGAAGATCTACTGGACTTTTACCAAAAATGCACAACCCACACAGATCACCCCAAGCATAGCAAGCACACCTGCAATCACTCCACTACAACATTAAGTATATGGTCACTACTGGCCAGGAATACCTGGAAATTAACAGCAAACTGGCTTATTCCAGATCAAGTTCCAACTTGATTATTTAATTCTATAAAAGTAAAAAAATCTAGTGCCATGGTATATTCTTTTAAAATGTTACATTTTGTTTTTAATAATTTCAATATCCATTTAATTTATAACTGTGGAATACTTTTCATATCATTTCTATAGCCAAAAAATATTATTTATTGTATTGGCACTGAAAGAAACTTGGCATTTGTAACGAATGGTTCCTAATATGTGAAAAATATATGTACATTCATCAGGTCTGTTTTTCACAATACCCTGGATCATTCAACCGGTGCTCTAATCCTCAAGGAATCAAATTGTGTCAATACTACATGGTAAAAAAGTACCACTATGCACTGAGCCATACCATTCAACTAACAGAAAGGTTTGAGTTATACCATGCAACTAACAGAAAGGTTTGAGTTATACAATGCAACTAACAGAAAGGTTTGAGTTATACAATGCAACTAACAGAAAGGTTTGAGTTATACAATGCAACTAACAGAAAGGTTTGAGTTATACAATGCAACTAACAGAAAGGTTTGAGTTATACAATGCAACTAACAGAAAGGTTTGAGTTATACAATGCAACTTTCAATCTGAAAATTAAATAAATAATTGTTGTTGGTGACGGCAAATATGTATCAACGTCATATCCACCATTCACGACACTCGTAGCTCTGTCTGTTGTTGCTCATGAAAACTTATGCAGGACCAACTGCTATACTAAGTTGAAAGCCACATATCCTATGTCTTGCTTATTTTCTTTGCACACAATGGGCCTGGTTCAGAGTTGTGCATAATTCAGCTGCATAGTGTGCTCTGCATTAAATAAAAATATCCATCTGTACTGAAAACTGTGTGCATCTATGCGGCCATACAGCCCCATCCATCTGCTTGTGAAAGTAAAGATGGGTACACATTGTACGGTGTAGGTAACGATCCAATCTTGTTAGCAATTTCCCTTGAACTCGTGAACACTCTCGTACCAACGATATTGTGCATACACACGGAACGATTGTACAAATGATCAAACGATATAAATAGGTCGTTAACGACTACAAATCGTTAACGATATATTGTTTGACAGCAAACAAACTCACGATGCATCTGCTAGATTTTAAATAATGGGTGGCCTTAACTAGGGTGTATATAAAGCAGGTGCCATTTTAGGTCTGTGCACTTCTGCTCAGTGACTACTGAGGTTTGGTTTATACCTACTGAATGCTGTACATTGCTATTGTGCTCTGCTTTGTTTTTGGCTTGCCTTAACAAAGTGTGTTTATCCTGCATTCTGTGGTAATGGATTCTTAACACTTTCCACTTCAGCTAGCCTATGGCTATATGAAGCTGAGAGGGATCAGGAAAGGAGGAGGGTGAGGTCTTGCTGGACGGAGTGGCTGATGAGGAGGGACACTCACTCCCACATACCACTGCTGATGGAGATTAGGGAGAATAATCTGGATGACTACCGCAACTACTTGCGCATGGATGATGCCACCTTCCAGGAGTTACTGCGTCTGGTATATCCAGAGGCAGAATACTAATATGCAGAGGGCCATCCCTGTTGAGGAGAGGCTGATGGCTACCCTGAGGTTACTGGCTACAGGAGGGTCACTGGAAGACCTGAAGTTTGGGACCCCCATCTCCCCCCAGGCTTTGGGGAACATCATTCCGGAGACCTGCAAAGCCATTGTGAATGTGCTGCAGTACCAGTATTGCAAGGTAAGTAAAAATGCTAAACGTATTTCTTCTGCAATAATTTTTTTTATTTGTTTACCCAAATGTAAAAAAATGTAAAACAACAAAACCAACATGGCTGCATTTTTCAAACGTGGCAAACAACATGGCTGCCTTTTTTAAACGTGGCAACCAACATGGCTGCTTACTATATAAATGTGCTACATAAAAATAGAATAATGTACTAACAATATAAAAACTGCATTATCAACAAGTTTTATCTGTCCCAATAGCTAGGTTACTCTACAATATATGGTGGGTCAGACGCCGAATTGAATAGGCCAAGAAACACATGGCACAAGTACAGATTGTGGCCCCTGCTTCTAACAATCTGCTCTTATGCCATGTGTTTAGTGACCATGTCCAACCAGCGTCATTACCACCAAATACCATAGAGTAGCTATTGGAAGAGAGAAATTCAAAAGTTTGCGTAGCTTTTCAAAACTTAAAAAACTGAGACAGCTCCTCGTCTGCCTCTAGCATGGCTCTGTATATGGCCTCTGAGGATGTGGACGGGAATGTAGGTCCCTCCCCAGAGCAGGGTAAGTGAATTGGGGAGTAGGGTGGAATGGGATTGGACCCATTACTGTAGTGCCTAGATTGTCAAAATTATCATGGGGTTTTTGTAGCACATGTTCCACCTGCTTCATTATTGCAGATGACTGCGACTGGTAGCTTGATGCCTTATGCCGATATCTCTTCTTGGTTGATGGTTGACTGGATTTACCGTCACTTTCAGTCACAGTAGCCATTTGGGGGGTAGAGCTTAGGTGGAGGTCTGGTGTAGAAGACTGTTGGAGGGGTGAAAAATGTTGCATAAATATCATGTTCTAAATTTTTTTTTTTTATTATTATAGTTCCTGTCAGCAGTGGAGGAATGGAAAGCCATTGCTGATAATTCGAGAGGCGCTGGAATTTCCAAAACTGTGGGGGAGCAATTGATGGAAAGCATATCTGCATAACCCCACCTGTCAACAGGTGTTCTTATTACTACAATTATAAGGGTTTTTTAGTATTGTTCTGATGGCGGTGGTGAATGCCAACTAAGAGTTCATCTTTGTTGATGTTAGCAAGAATGGCCATGCTTCAGAAGGTGGGTCTTTCAAACAAACCATATTCTATGAGAGGCTCACCTTCAATACCCTAAAATTGCCGACTGTGGAGGAAACAAAGCACAGGCTCAATTTTGTATTTGAGGCTGACGATGTTTCGCACTACATGAACACTTAATGAGGCCATACACTCAAAGGAGCATGACCAAAGGGAAGCACATATATAATTACAGGCTATCCAGGGCACGGCGGGTTGTGGAAAACTCCTTTGGAATTCTCAACAAAAACTTTCGCATCTTCCACACAGCAATCAAACTGCGCATGGACAAAATTGATTGGGTTATCTTGGCAAGCTGTGTCCTGCACAACCTTCTAAGGCTCAAAACCACCCAATGAAGGACATCAGGCACAGCTATGCCAGACGACTCTGACCAGCCAGAGGAGTCACTTCAATTGCCCTCTGTGTCAGCACCAGGACTTGTGGAAACAACAGGGACTTCACAGGCTAAAAAGGTCAGGAAGCAGTAACTGGCCTATTTTAATGGAGTAGGGGCAGTGCCATGGCAGGATGACTGTCTCCAATGAACTACTGTGGACAATTTGGCACTGTAAAGTTTATTAAAAAAAACATTTGGCATGGTGTGAATGCACTGTGTCTGTACATCCAAAGATGACGGTTCACTAGCTTCCTCTGTGTCCTCTCCTGGCTCTCCTGCCATGTTCTCATGTTCATTTTGGGGGTGAAAAAATCAAAAGTTGGGGGAAAAACTTAAAAACTAGCGAAATTGACACCAGGGGGGTCCCCAAGTATGAGGCAGGTGTTTTTAAGTTTGCAGGTGCTTGCGGCAGGTGGATTTTTTTTACGATTTTTAAATCCTTTAGCAACTTAAAAATATACTAGCACCCATTTACAGGTACCCCATATTTGCTGGGACTACTTATTTTCACCAAAATAAACTGCTAAATGCTATTCTTCACTACTTACACAAACACGTTAAATAGCAGCTATTGTGAACATTTAAGTACCCCAAATACCTTCAGCAAGGCTATTTGGGGGCATGTCAGTGCATCTTTTGGGGGGTCTCAGGCTGTATTCCCCAAATCTGACAGGAATTTTCGCATGTTACAGTTTCGCCTGCTCCCGTTTTCACCGATTTCTAATTGAATATGGTGAAAAGCGGGCACTTTTCCACATTGAAAACCAGCAAAGTGGTCGAAAAGTACTGCATGCGAAAAGTACAGGATTTTTCGCCAGGAATTGAATATAGCCCAGAGTATGATAGTTTTAGCAATCAGGGAGCTGAATGCGTATTCTGAATGAGATGGATGTATGGAGTAAGAAGTATGTTGGAGCCCAGTGGGATTGTTCTAGTGAATGAATGGGAAGATTGTGGGTACTGAGTGGGATGTGGGAGCCACATAACTGCTTTGACCTCAGTTGCATAGACTGCATGTGTGTATTCCAATGAGCACACAATTCTGTGAATTAGCAGCTCCACCATTTTGTGAGTGACAGCAATCTCACTCTGTGAGAGTGCTGAATCTGCAGTTAACCACAGGGTTTGATGGCATACCATATCTGTATTGCGCAAGGAACACGTCCATTAAGGTGTCAGCCTTAATTATTGTAATTTGATTGCTTTTTTTAGTTTGAGTGGCACAAATTCGGTAGGTTTTGTGAAATTTCAGATCATGTCTAAGAAGCCTTAATAGGACATATAAAACCGTAAAGGTTTTTGTCTATGGAATTTCATTGCTTTTTTTATAATTTATTAACCATCAGGGTTTTTACGAGCAAACCGGGCCACCTACAGGGTAGAAGGACAACAAATAGGTACACTAACATGGGTGGAGGAGCAGATAGCACACAGGAGGTGTTTTAAGGGTGCAGGGGCAGGCTGCAGGTGTGTGGGGCAGTGGCAGCAGTGGGGGTGTGGAGCAGTGGCAGCAACAGGGCCATGCGCAGAAGCATCAGTGGGCGAAAGAGGGACTCAATGGTGCTGGGCATGCACCTGAGAGAATAAAATCAATAAGACACAGATGCATGGACTTATCAGTGAGATCCATGCAAACATTGTTTTAAAATATGAATGTGTAATATAAAAAAAATGACGTGCCCCCACAGCACAACCAGCATCGAGCTTTGGAGCCCTAGTGCTGCTTGCGCTAAACACAGGGGACAAATGATGTAGGGGTTCCCTGTATAAAGCAAAACCAGCACCAGGCTAATCAGAGCCAGTCCTGGTTACCAAAATACAGGGGACAAACGACGGAGGGGTCCCCTAAAAAAAACAGAATTTTTCCACAGAGAAATCCAGAGGGTGGCATGGTGTTTAAGGGGCTAAACCTCAAAAGTTATTGGAGGTACCAAGCTGAAATTTAGCACGGGCTGGTAGAATTGTTGCTTGGTGCTGCATGACAAATTTTAGGGTAAAAACATAAAAAATGAGGACTTGGGAGTAATTTAAAATTCCAACTGTCAGTTTTTTCTGACACTCAATTGGGACCACTTTTCTGCTGTTCACTATGAGGGATTTTTAGGAAGGCATAACTCAGGGTAGGGGACGAATTTAGACTTGGGATTTGTTATATTAAGTAGCTATGGTTCCAGGGTAGGGCCTTTTGGGGTTCAGGTAAATTAGAAAGTTACAGTTTTTTAACTATCACTTCACAAATCCGCCATTATAGAGATAGGAAGGTTCAAACTTGATGCACAGCCTCAGTAGGAGCATCCATGAGGTGTACTTACTGTGGGCTCACTTGGGTCCACCAAGATGGCAGGTCAGTGCGGGTGGTAGTGGTGGTGGGCTCGGGGGAAAGAAGCAGCCATAAGTTCTGACCGGGACCCATGGGGGCAACAGGCATTAGCTGTGGCCAGGACCCGAGGGCGTTAGTGGCGGCAGTGGTGCAGGTGGAAGGACCCAGGGGAGGTAGCAGCAGACAGATGCAGGCTCGGATCTGAAAGATTCATGATACCTGCATCTGTGTATAAATAAACACAGAAGCACACATGTGATCAGTTAGACCCGTCTATGCTTGTGTTTAAAAAAACCCTGTGTAAAAAAATGGTGTTGCCCCGCCGTCCCAAAGGAAAACCAGCACCAGGCTTTGGAGACCCAGTACTGGTTGTGCTAAATACATGGGACAAACAATGTAGGGGTCGCCCGTATTAACCACAACCAGCACCAGGCTTTTCATAACCCATCCTGGTTGCCAAAACATGAGGGACAAATGACATAGGGGTCCCCCGTATTCAGTGCAACCAGCACTGGGCTCTGAGCCAGTCCTAGTTCTGGAAATACAGGGGGAAAAATGTGTAGGGTTCCCCTGTATTTACCAGAACCAGCACCGGACCCTTTCTAGCAGGGGGGTGATGCCATAGCCAGGGAAGCCCTTTCACCGGGCCCCCCAGCTGAAGCATCACCCCTGACCACTAATCAGCCCCTCTCCAGGGAACCCCAGGCCCAGGCTGATAGCCCAGGGATATCCCCAGCACCCCTGGGAAGTGGGTGCCTGGTTGATTATGTAAAGTGTGGAGCATATGAAAATATAAATATTGTCTTTTGCAGTAGCAATAAAGGTCCCAGCAGACATCCCTGCAAACTGATACTTGGAGAACCACAGGTACCAGCAGGCGGGACATTAAGGGCCTGCTGGTACGTATAGTACCCCTGCAAAAGAAATATTAAAATAAAACAAAGAGTTTGTTTTAATATTTTATTTTTCCGCACCTTCACCTGGGGGGCGGCAGCCTTTAAACTCTTTTACATGGCTGCCACTTCCCCCAGGACTTTCATGACATCTTCACCTGGAGGGTGGCAGCCTTTAAGCTCTTTTGCATGGGTGCTGCCCATCCAGGGCTTCCGCGGCATCTTCATGCTTTAGCTGGTCTTCTCTCCAGCTACCTGACCAACGTACTGACTGGACGGTGCCTCACACTGGCTGTATTTAAGCCAGTGGAAGGGGTGAGGCGTTGACACCATGAGTCGTGATTGGCTCGCGGTGGCCATCTTTGAATTTCAGAAATGGTGCAATGCGCCATTCTTGAAATGGGTATGCTCGGTTCTCACCATTGAAGTCAATGGTGTGAACCGCTCATTGGCTAAGTGGCAGAAGGCTCGCCTCTCTCAGCCAACGAGCGCTCCGCATCGGGATTTCTGTACTGAAATCCCATGGCAGAGCTGTCATTCAGGTAGTAGTGTCCTTAGAGGACACTACTAATGTCCGTGGGCTTGCGTAATTGTGTTTTGTTTTTTTCTAAGACCCAGGATTGCCTACTTTGGAACGAAGAGCCCAGATCCATGCATGGGAGGAGGTGAGTATGGAATTTTTATTACAGGTATTCCAATGGATTATCTACTGGAGAAGAGGACAGATTGGCTACAGGGATACGAAGGTGAGAAGGTGAGTAAATGAGTGTGTGTGTGTGTGTGTGTGTGTGTGTGTGTGTGTGTGTGTGTGTGTGTGTGTGTGTGTGTGTGTGTGTGCGTGCATGTATATTTTAATAAAATTTTACTTTTCTACAGTGTGTTGTGTGTTTTTTTTAATATTGATTTTGCTGTGGAACTACAGGTACCAGCAGGCTCATAATGCCCCACATGCTGATACTTGTGTTTCTCCAAGTACCATAATGCGGGGGAGGCTTGCTGGGAACTGTAGTTCCACAGCAAAAGACAATATTTTAATTATTTCTTTGCACCACACTTTACACAATCAACCCTGAACGCTTGTTAGTCCAGGCCAGGGATCCCTGGGGATCCTTCTAATAAAGGTGTCCCCCTCTCCAGGGCACCCCTGGGGCTATCCCCGGAACCCCTGGGCGGTGGGTGCCAGGTTGATTATGTAAAGTTTGGTGCAAGTAAAGTTTGAATATTGTCTTTTGCTGTGGAACTGCAGTTCCCAGCAAGCCTCCCCCTCATGCTGGTACTTGGAAAACCACAAGTACCAGCAAGCTGGGCATTTTGGGCCCACTGGTACCTGTAGTACACCTGTAAAATACATTTTAAAATAAACAGACACTGATTTTAAATTTATTTTATTTTATCTGCACCTTCACCTGGGGGGCGGTGGCCTTCAAGCTCTTTTTCATGGCCGCCACCACCCCAGGACTTCGGCGTCTTTGCCTGGCGGTTGCCACCCCGCCAGGGCTCCGGTGTTTTTGCCTGGCAAGTGCCAACCCACCAGGGCTTCGATGTCTTCACCTAGTGGGTGGCAGCCAGTGTCAGCTTTTTCATGACTGCCGCCCACTAGGACTTCCGGCGTCTTCGCCTGGTGGGTGCCAACCCACCAGGGCTTTGGTGTCTTCACCTACTGCTTGGCAGCCTGTGTCAGCTCTTTTGCATGGCCGCCACCCACTAGGACTTCTGGCATCTTCGCATGGCGGGCACCAATCCGCCAGGGCTTTGGCGTCTTTGTCTAGCGGGTGACAACTTGCCAGGGGTTCGACATCTTTGCCTAGTGGGTGGCAGCATGTGTCAGCTCTCTTACATGGCCGCCACCCACTAGGACTTCTCGTGTCTTCGCCTGGCAGGCGCCAACCCACCAGGCTTCAGCGTCTTCACCTAGTGGGCGACAGCCTGTGTCAGCTCTTTTTCATGGCTGCTGCCCACTAGGACTTATGATGTCTTTCCCTAGCAGGCGCCAACCCGCCAGGGCTTTGTCATCTTCACCTGGCAAGTGCCAACCCTCCAGGGCATCTGGCATATTTGCCTGGGGGGTGAAAGTCAATTAGCTCTTTTGCACAGCTGCCACCTCCCCAGGGCTTCTGTTATCCTCTTCACAAAGTGACCGGCAGCCTGTGTCAGCTCTTTTGCATGGCTGACACCCACTAGGACTTCCGGCATCTTCTTTCTTCAGGAGCTCTTCTCTGCTCCCTCCTGGCCGTCGGGCTGCCATGCCGCCTCTTTGTGCTGTCTTGTAAAAGCTAGCCATGGGGGCAGGGTGATGACATCGCGAGCCGTGATTGGTTCGCGGCGGCAATCTTTGAATTTCAAAAATGGTTCTGAGGTGCCATTTTTGAAATGGGTGCCGCTGCCATACTCGGAAGAATGGCTAGCAGGGACTGGATCCTCTTGGATCCAGGCCTGCCGCCGACGCCTGCACAGATGCTGGGATACGGCACTACCACTGCCAGGTTCCGCCACTGGCACTGTCGGGTCCCGATGATGCCACAAGCTGTCGGGTTCCGATGATGCCACGAGCTGTGATCTTTGAATTTCAAAAATGGTGCTGAGGCACCATTTTTTAGATGGGCATCGCTGCCGTACTCGGCAAAATGGCTGGCAGGGACTGGATCCTCTCGGATCCAGGCTCGTCAAAGACACCTGCTGCTGACACTGCCAGGTTCTGCCGCCAGGTCCCGCCATCCGTCGCTACCAGGTCCCGCAGGCTGCACAATCACTGCCATCACTGTAGCCCACACAAATGGTAGCGGTGCAGTGCAAAGGGGGCATCAGTGGGCTCATTCGTAGTGCGCATGCACCTGAGAAAATCAAATCAATAAGTCACAGATGCACGAATGCAGCAGTGAGATCCATCTACGCATCTGTTAAAACTTGAATGTGTAAAAAAAAAAAAAAAAAGCGTAGCCTCGCCCCCTAGAAGACAACAAGCGCCGGATCCCCAGTACTGGTTGTACTACATACAGGGGACAAATGATGTAGGGGTCCCCGGTATGAAGCGCAACCAGCACCAGGCTTTTCAGAACCTGTCCTGGTTGCCAAAATACAGGGGGACAAATGACGTAGGGGGTCCCCCGTATTTAGTGCAACCAGCACAGGGCTCTGAGCCGGTCCTGGTTCTGGAAATACAGGGGGAAAAAATGCAAAGGGCCCCCCTGTATTTCCCAGAACCAGCACCGAGTCCTCCTAGTGGGGGGGGGTGATGCCACAGCCAGGGGAGCCCTTTCACCGGGCCCCCCAGCCCGGGCATCACCCCTGACCACTAGTCAGCCCAGGCCAGGGATCCCTGGGGAGTTGGGGACCCCCCAAATAAAGGGGTCCCCCTCCTCAGGGCACCCCAGGCTGATAGCCCGGGGCTATCCCCAGCACCCCTGGGCGGTGGGTGCTGGGTTGATTATGTAAAGTGTAGTGCATTTGAAAATATAAATATTGGCTTTTGCTGTGGAACTACAGTTCCCAGCAAGCCTCCCCCGCATGCTGGTAATTGGAGAACCACAAGGGCATTACGGGCATGCTGGTAGCTGTAGTTCCACAAGAAAAGCAATATTAAAAAAACACACAACACACCGTAGAAAAGTATAATTTTATGAAAACATACCTGCACACACACATGTACTCACACATGGACACACTATCTCACATACTCACCTAGTATCCCTGAAGCCAATCTGTCCTCTTCTCCAGCAGGTATTCCAAAGGTGTACCTGCAATAAAAATTCCATACTCACCTCCTCCTATGCGTAGATCTGTCCTCTTCGTTCCAAAGTAGGCAAATCCTGGGTCTTGGCAAAATCCTGGGTCTTGGCAAAATAAAAAAATGAATTACCCGATCCCATGGACACTAGTAGTCTCCTCTGAGGACACTACTACCTGGATGACCGCTCCGCTGCGGGATTTTTTTTTACACACAGGGGTAGGTAGCACAGGGTGTAACACACACACAGGGGTAGGGGGGTACAGGCTGTCACACACACACACACACAGGGGTAGGGGGTATAGGGTGTCACACACTGGGGTAGGGGGGTACAGGGTGCTACACACATACACAGGGGTAGGGGGGTACAGGGTGTCACACACAGGGTGTCACACACACAGGGGTAGGGAGGTACAGGCTGTCACACACACACACAGCGGTAGGGGGTACAGGGTCTCACACACACACACAGGGGTAGGGGGGTACAAGGTGTCACATACAGGGGTAGGGGGTACAGGGTGTCACACACAGGGGTAGGCAGGTACAGGGTGTAACACACAGGGGTAGGGGGTACAGGGTGTCACACACACACAGGGGTAGGTGGTACAGGGTGTTACACACAGGGGTAGGGGGGTACAGGGTGTCACACACAGGGGTAGGGGGTTCAGGATGTAATACACAGGGGTGTGTAGGGGTAAAGGGTGTCACACACAGAGGCAGGGGATTCAGGGTATCACAAACAGGGACACAGGGGTAGGGGGGTACAGGGTGTCACACACACACAGGGGTAGGGGGTACAGGGTGTCACACACACACAGGAGTAGGGGGTACAGGGCTTCACACACACAGGGGTAGGGGAGTACAGGGTGTCACACACAGGGGTAAGGGAGTACAGGGTGTCACATACAGGGGTAGTGGAGTACAGGGTGTCACACATAGGGGTAGGAGGTACAGGGTGTCACACACACAGGGATAGGGGGTACAGGGTTTCACACACCCAGGGGTAGGGGGGTACAGGGTGTCACACAAACACAGGGGCAGGGAGGTATAGGGTGTCACACACACAGGGGTAGGGGGGTACAGGGTGTCACACACAGGGATAGGGGGTACAGGGTGTCACATACACAGGGGTAGGGTGGTACTAGGTGTCACATGAACAGGGGTAGGGGGGTACAGGGTGTCACACACACACAGGGGTAGGTGGTACAGGGTGTCACACACAGGGGTAGAGGGTACAGTGTGTCACACACATAGGGGTAGGGGGTACAGGGTGTCACACACAAAGGGGTAGGGGGGTACAGGGTGTCACACACACAGGGGTAGGGGGGTACAGGGTGTAACACATACAGGGGAAGGGGAGTAAAGGCTGTCATACACAGGGGTAGGGGGGGTACAGGGTGTCACACACAGGGGTTGGGGGTTCAGGGTGTCACACACACAGGGGTAGGGGGGTACAGGGTGTCACACACACAGGGGTAGGGGAGTACAGGGTGTTCCACACAGAGGTAGGGGAGTACAGGGTGTCACACACAGGGGTAGGGGAGTACAGGGTGTCACATACAGGGCTAGGGAGTACAGGGTGTTACACACAGGGGTAGAGGAGTACAGGGTGTCACACACAGGGGTAGGGGGTACAGGGTGTCACACAACAGGGGTAGGGGGTACAGGGTTTCACACACACACAGGGTTAGGGGGGTACAGGGTGTAACACAAACACAGGGGTAGGGAGGTACAGGGTGTCACACACAGGGGTAGGGGGGTACAGGGTGTCACACACAGGGGTAGGGGGGTACAGGGTGTCACAAACAGGGATAGGGGGTACAGGGTTTCACACACACAGGGGTAGGGGGGTACAGGGTGTCACACAAACACAGGGGCAGGGAGGTATAGGGTGTCACACACACAGGGGTAGGGGGGTACAGGGTGTCACACACAGGGATAGGGGGTACAGGGTGTCACATACACAGGGGTAGGGTGGTACAGGGTGTCACATGCACAGGGGTAGGTTGGTACAGGGTGTCACACACACACACAGGGGTAGGTGGTACAGGGTGTCACACACAGGGGAAGGGGGTACAGTGTGTCACACACATAGGGGTAGGGGGTACAGGGTGTCACACACACAGGGGTAGGGGGGTACAGGGTGTCACACACACAGGGGTAGGGAGTAAATGGTGTCACACACACAGGGGTAGGGGGGTACAGGGTGTCACACACAGGGGTAGGGGGTTCAGGGTGTCATACACAGGGGTGTGTAGGGGTACAGGGTGTCACACACAGAGGTAGGGGGTTCAGGGTATCACAAACAGGGACACAGGGGTAGGGGGGTACAGGGTGTCACACACACACAGGGGTAGGGGGTACAGGGTGTCACACACACACACAGGGGTAGGGGAGTACAGGGTGTCACACACAGGGGTAAGGGAGTACAGGGTGTCACACACAGGGGTAGTGGAGTACAGGGTGTCACACTTAGGGGAAGGAGGTACAGGGTGTCACACACACAGGGATAGGGTGTACTGGGTTTCACACACACAGGGGTAGGGGGGTACAGGGTGTCACACAAACACAGGGGTAGGGAGGTATAGGGTGTCACACACACAGGGGTAGGGGGGTACAGGGTGTCACACACAGGGATAGGGGGTACAGGGTGTCACATACACAGGGGTAGGGTGGTACAGGGTGTCACATGCACAGGGGTAGGTGGGTACAGGGTGTCACACACACACACAGGGATAGGTGGTACAGGGTGTCACACACAGGGGTAGGGGGTACAGTGTGTCACACACATAGGGGTAGGGGGTACAGGGTGTCACACACACAGGGGTAGGGAGTACAGGGTGTCACACACACAGGGGTAGGGGAATAAAGGGTGTCACACACACAGGGGTAGGGGGGTACAGGGAGTCACACACACACACAGGGGTAGGGGGGTACAGGGTGTCACACACAGGGGTTGGGGGTTCAGGGTGTCACACCCACAGGGGTAGGGGGGTACAGGGTGTCACACACACAAAGGGGTAGGGGAGTACAGGGTGTTCAACACAGAGGTAGGCGAGTACAGGGTGTCACACACAGGGGTAGGGGAGTACAGGGTGTCACACAACAGGGGTAGGGGGTACAGGGTTTCACAGACACAGGGGTAGAGGGGTACAGGGTGTAACACAAACACAGGGGTAGGGAGGTACAGGGTGTCACACACACACAGGGGTAGGGGGGTACAGGGTGTCACACACACACAGGGGAAGAGGGGTACAGGGTGTCACACACACACAGGGGTAGGGGGTACAGGGTGTCACACACACACACAGGGGTAGGTGGTACTGGGTGTTACACACAGGGGTAGGGGGTTCAGGGTGTCACACACAGGGGTAGGGGGTAAAGGGTGTCACACACACAGGGGTAGAGGGTACAGGATATCACACACACAGGGGTAGGGGATACAGGGTGTCACACACACAGGGGTAGGGGGTACAGAGTATCACACACACACACAGAGGTAGGGGGGTACAGGGTGTCACACACAGAGGTAGGGGGGTACAGGGTGTCACACAGGACTAGGAGGGGTACAGAGTGTCACACACAGGGGTAGGGGGGTACAGAGTGTCACACACAGGGGTAGGGGGGTACAGGGTGTCACACACACACACACAGGGGTAGGTGGTACAGGGTGTTACACACAGGGGTAGGGGGTTCAAGGTGTCACACACAGGGGTAATGGGTTTCAGGGTGTCACACACAGGGGTGTGTGGGGTACAGGGTGTCACACACAGAGGTAGGGGGTTCAGGGTGTCACACACAGGGGTAGGTGGGTATAGGGTGTCACACACACACACACACACAGGGGTAGGTGGTACAGGGTGTTACACACAGGGGTAGGGGGTTCAAGATGTCACACACAGGGGTAATGGGGTTCAGGGTGTCACACACAGGGGTGTGTGGGGTACAGGGTGTCACACACAGGGGTAGGGGGTTCAGGGTGTCACACACAGGGGCAGGGGAGTACAGGGTGTTACACACAGGGATATGGGAGTACAGGGTGTCACACACAGGGGTAGGGGGTACAGGGTGTCATACACACACAGGGGTAGGGAGGTACAGGGTGTCACACACAGGGGTAGGGAGGTACAGGGTGTCACACACAGGGGTAGGGGGGTACAGGGTGTCACACACAGGGGTAGGGGGGTACAGGGTGTCACACACAGGGGTAGGGGGTACAGGGTGTCACACACACTCAGGGGTTTGGGGGTACAGGGTATCACACACACAGGGGTAGGCGGGTACAGAGTGCCACACATAGGGGTAGAGGGATACAGGGTATCACACACACAGGGGTAGGGAGGTTCAGAGTGTCAAACAAACACACACACACACACACACACACACACACACACACACAGGGCTAGGGAGGTACAGGGTGTCAAACACACATACAGGGGTAGGGGGTACAGGGTGTCACACAGGGGTAGGAGAGTACAGTGTGTCAAACACAGGGGTAGGAGGGTCACACACACACAGGGGTAGGGGGTACAGGGTGTCACACAAACACAGGGGGAGGGAGGTACAGGGTGTCACACACAGAGGGGAAGGAGAGTACAGGGTGTCACACATAGGGTTAGGCGGTACAGGGTGTCACACACACAGGGGTAGGTGGTACAGGGTGTTACACACAGGGGTAGGGGGTTCAGGGTGTCACACACAGGGGTAGGGGGGTACAGGGTGTCACACACATAGGGGTAGGGGGGTATAGGGTGTCACACACACAGGGGTAGGGGGGTACAGGATATCACACACACAGGGGTAGGGGGATACAGGGTGTCACACACACTGGGGTAGGGGATACAGGGTGTGACACACACAGGGGTAGGGGGTACAGGGTAACACACACACAGGTAGGGGGCACAGGGTGTCACACACAGGGGTAGGGGGGTACAGGGTGTCACACAGGAGTAGGAGGGGTACAGGGTGTCACACACAGGGGTAGGGGGTTACAGAGTGTCACACACAGGGGTAGGGGGGTATAGGGTGTCACACACAGGGGTAGGGAGGTACAGGATGTCACCATCACACAGGGGTAGGGGGGTACAGGGTGTCACACACAGGGGTAGGGTGTTCAGGGTGTCACAAACAGGGGTAGGGGGTACAGGGTGTCACGCACAGGGTTAGGGGGTAGAGGGTGTCACACACACACACAGGGGTAGGTGGTACATAGTGTTACACACAGGTAGGGGGGTACAGGGTGTCACACACAGTGGTAGGAGGTACAGGGTGTCGCACACACAGGGGTAGGTGGTACAGGGTGTTACACACACACAGGGGTAGGGAGGTACAGGATGTCACCATCACACAGGGGTAGGAGGGTACAGGGTGTCACACACAGGGGTAGGGGGGTGCAGGGTGTCACACACAGGGGTAGGGGAGTACAGGGTGTTACACACAGGGGTAGGGGGTTCAGGTTGTCACACACAGGGGTAGGGGGGTGCAGGGTGTCACACACAGTGGTAGGAGGTACAGGGTGTCACACACACAGGGGTAGGTGGTACAGGGTGCTACACACACACAGGGGTAGGGAGGTACAGGATATCACCATCACACAGGGGTAGGAGGGTACAGTGTGTCACACACAGGGGTAGGAGGGTACAGGGAGTCACACACACACACAGGGGTAGGGGGTACAGGGTGTCACACACACAGGTGTAGGGGGAACAGGGTGTCACACACAGGGGTAGGGGGTACAGGGTGTCACACAAAGGGGTAGGGTGTACAGGATGTCACACACACACAGGGGTAGGGGGTACAGGGCGTCACACACACAGGGGTAGGGGGTACATGGTGTCACACACACAGGGGTAGGGTGTACAGCGTGTAACATACACAGGGGTAGGGGGGTACAGGGTGTAACACACACAGGGGAAGGGGGGTACAGGGAATCACACACACAGGGGTAGGGGGGTACAGGGTGTCACACACACACAGAGGTAGGGGGGTACAGGGTGTCACACACAGGGGTAGGGCAGTACAGGGTGTTACACACAGGGGTAGGGGGGTACAGTGTGTCACACACAGGGGTAGGGGGGTACAGGGTGTCACACACAGGGGTAGGGGGTTCAGGGTGTCACACACAGGGGTAGGGGGGTGCAGGGTGTCACACACAGGGGTAGAGGGTACAGGGTGTCACACACACACACACAGGGGTTGGAGGTACAGGGTGTCACACACACAGGGGTAGGTGGTACAGGGTTTCACACACACAGGGGTAGGGGGTACAGTGTGTCACATACACAGGGGTAGGGGGATACACGGTGTCACACACACAGCGGTAGGTGGTACAGGGTTTCACACACAGGGGTAGGGGGGTACAGGGTGTCACACACACACAGGGGTAGTGAGGTACAGGATGTCACCATCACACAGGGGTAGGGGGGTACAGGTTGTCACACACACAGGGGTAGGGGGGTACAGGGTGTCACACACACAGGGGTAGGGGGGTACAGGGTGTCACACACAGGGGTAGGGGGGTGCAGGGTGTCATACACAGGGGTAGGGGAGTACAGGGTGTTACACACAGGGGTAGGGGTGTTCAGGGTGTCACACATAGGGGTAGAGGGATACAGGATGTCACACATAGGGGTAGGGCGGTACTGGGTGTCACACACACACAGGGGCAGGGGGGTACAGGGTGTCACATACACACACAGGGGTAGGTGGTACAGGGTTTCACACACACAGGGGTAGGGGAATACAGGGTGTCACACACAGGGGTAGGGGGTACAGGATGTCACACACAGGGGTAGGGGGGTACAGGGTGTCACACACACAGTGGTATTGGGGTACTGTGTGTCACACACACACAGGGGCAGGGGGGTACAGGGTATCACACACACAGGGGTAGGGGATACAGGGTGTCACACACACAGGGGAAGGGGGTACAGTGTGTCACACACACACAGGGGTAGTGGGGTACAGGGTGTCACACACACACAGGGGCAGGGGGGTACAGGGTGTCACACACACACAGGTGTAGGTGGTACAGGGTGTCACACACACAGGGGCAGGGGGGTACAGCGTATCACACACACAGGGGTAGGGGGATACAGGGTGTCACACACACAGGAGTTGGGGTACAGGGTGTCACACACAGGGGTAGGGGGTACAGGGTGTCACACACACAGGGGTAGGGGGTACAGGGTGTCACACACACAGGTGTAGGGGGTAGAGGGTGTTACACACAGGGGTAGGGGGTACAGCGTGTCACACACACTGGGGTAGGGGGTACAGGGTGTCACACACACAGGGGTAGGGGGTACAGGTGTCACACAAACAGGGGTAGGGGGTACAGCGTGTCACATACACAGGGGTAGGGGGATACAGGGTGTCACACACATAGGAGTAGGAGGTACAGGGTGTAACGCACACATGGGTAGGGGGTACAGTGTGACACATACACAGGGGTAGGGATGTACAGGGTGTCACACACACACAGGGGTAGGGGGGTACAGGGTGTCACACACCGGGGTAGGGGAATACAGGGTGTTACACACAGGGGAATGGGGGTACAGGGTGTCACACACAGGGGTAGGGGGGTACAGGGTGTCACACACAGGGGTAGGGGGTTCAGGTTGTCACACACAGGGGTAGTGGGGTGCAGGGTGTCACACACAGTGGTAGGAGGTACAGGGTGTCACACACACAGGGGTAGGTGGTACAGGGTTTCACACACACAGGGGTAGGGGGGTACAGGGTGTCACAGACACAGTGGTAGGGGGGTACTGGGTGTCACACACACACAGGGGCTGGGGGGTACAGGGTATCACAAACACAGGGTAGGGGATACAGGGTGTCACACACACAGGGGAAGGAAGTACAGGGTGTCACACACACAGGGGTAGGGGGGTACAGGATGTCACACACAGGTGTAGGGGGGTACAGGGTGTCACACATAGGGGTAGAGGGATACAGAGTGTCACACACACACAGGGGTAGGGGGTACAGGGTGTCACACACACAGGGGTAGAGGGTACAGCGTGTCACATACACAGGGGTAGGGGGATACAGGGTGTCACACACACAGGGGTAGGGGGTACAGGGTGTCACACACACAGGGGTAGGGGGTACAGTGTGTCACATACACAGGGGTAGGGGGATACAGAGTATCACACACACAGGGGTAGGGTGGTACAGGGTGTCACACAGACACAGGGGTAGGGGGGTACAGGGTGTCACCTTCACACAGGGGTAGGGGGGTACAGGGTGTCACACACACAGGGGTAGGGGGGTGCAGGGTATCACACACAGGGGTAGGGGGTGCAAGGTGTCATACACAGGGGTAGGGGAGTACAGGGTGTTACACACAGGGGTAGGGGGGTACAGGGTGTCACACATTGGGCTAGAGGGATACAGGGTGTCACACATAGGGGTAGGGCGGTACTGGGTGTCACACACACACAGGGGCAGGGGGGTACAGGGTGTCACATACACACACAGGGGTAGGAGGTACAGGGTTTCACACACACAGGGGTAGGGGGGTACAGGATGTCACACACAGGGGTAGGGGGGTACAGGGTGTCACACACACAGTGGTATTGGGGTACTGTGTGTCACACACACACAGGGGCAGGGGGGTACAGGGTATCACACACGCAGGGGTAGGGTGTACAGGGTGTCACATACACAGGGGAAGGGGGTACAGTGTGTCACACACACAGGGGTAGTTGGATACAGGGTGTCACACACACACAGGGGCAGGGGGGTACAGGGTGTCACACACACACAGGTGTAGGTGGTACAGTGTGTCACACACACAGGGGCAGGGGGGTACAGCGTATCACACACACAGGGGTAGGGGGATACAGGGTGTCACACACACAGGAGTTGGGGTACAGGGTGTCACACACAGGGGTAGGGGGTACAGGGTGTCACACACACAGGGCTATTGGGGTGCAGGATGTCACACACAGGAGTTGGAGGGGTACAGGGTGTCACACACAGGGGTAGGGGGTTACAGAGTGTCACACACAGGGGTAGGGGGGTATAGGGTGTCACACACAGGGGTAGGGGGGTACAAGGTGTCACACACAGGGGTAGGGGGGTACAGGGTATCACACACAGGGGTAGGGGGTTCAGGGTGTCACAAACAGGGGTAGGGGATACAGGGTGTCACGCACAGGGTTAGGGGGTACAGGGTGTCACACACACACACAGGGGTAGGTGGTACATAGTGTTACACACAGGTAGGGGGGGTACAGGGTGTCACACACAGTGGTAGGGGGGTACAGGGTGTCACACATAGGGGTAGGGGGTACATGGTGTCACACACAAAGGGGTAGGGGGTACAGGGTGTCACAGACACAGTGGTAGGGGGGTACTGGGTGTCACACACACAGTGGCAGGGGGTACAGGGTATCACACACAGAGGTAGGGGGTTCAGGGTGTCACAAACAGGGGTAGGGGGTACAGGGTGTCACGCACAGGTTTTGGGGGTACAGGGTGTCACACACAGGTAGGGGGCTACAGGGTGTCACACACAGTGGTAGGAGGTACAGGGTGTCGCACACACAGGGGTAGGTGGTACAGGGTGTTACACACACACAGGGGTAGGGAGGTACAGGATGTCACCATCACACAGGGGTAGGAGGGTACAGGGTGTCACACACAGGGGTAGGGGGGTGCAGCGTGTCACACACAGGTGTAGGGGAGTACAGGGTGTTACACACAGGGGTAGGGGGTTCAGGTTGTCACACACAGGGGTAGGGGGGTACAGGGTGTCACACACAGTGGTAGGAGGTACAGGGTGTCACACACACAGGGGTAGGTGGTACAGGGTGCTACACACACACAGGGGTAGGGAGGTACAGGATATCACCATCACACAGGGGTAGGAGGGTACAGTGTGTCACACACAGGGGTAGGAGGGTACATGGAGTCACACACAGACACAGGGGTAGGGGGTACAGGGTGTCACACACACAGGTGTAGGGGGAACAGGGTGTCACACACAGGGGTAGGGGGTACAGGGTGTCACACAAAGGGGTAGGGTGTACAGGGTGTCACACACACACAGGGGTAGGGGGTACAGGGCGTCACACACACAGGGGTAGGGGGTACATGGTGTCACACACACAGGGGTAGGGTGTACAGCGTGTCACATACACAGGGGTAGGGGGGTACAGGGTGTAACACACACAGGGGTAGGGGGGTACAGGGAATCACACACACAGGGGTAGGGGGGTACAGGGTGTCACACACACACAGAGGTAGGGGGGTACAGGGTGTCACACACAGGGGTAGGGCAGTACAGGGTGTTACACACAGGGGTAGGGGGTACAGGGTGTCACACACAGGGGTAGGGGGGTACAGGGTGTCACACACAGGGGTAGGGGGTTCAGGGTGTCACACACAGGGGTAGGGGGGTGCAGGGTGTCACACACAGGGGTAGAGGGTACAGGGTGTCACACACACACACACAGGGGTAGGAGGTACAGGGTGTCACACACACAGGGGTAGGTGGTACAGGGTTTCACACACAGGGGTAGGGGGGGTACAGGGTGTCACACACACACAGGGGCAGGGAGGTACAGGATGTCACCATCACACAGGGGTAGAGGGGTACAGGGTGTCACACACACAGGGGTAGGGGGGTACAGGGTGTCACACACAGGGGTAGGGGGGTGCAGGGTGTCACACACAGGGGTAGGGGAGTACAGGGTGTTACACACAGGGGTAGGGGGTACAGGGTGTCACATACACACACAGGGGTAGGAGGTGCAGGGTTTCACACACACAGGGGTAGGGGGGTACAGGGTGTCACACACAGGGGTTGGGGGTACAGGATGTCACACACAGTAGTAGGGGGGTACAGGGTGTCACACATAGGGGTAGAGGGATACAGGGTGTCACACACACACAGGGGTAGGGGGTACATGGTGTCACACACAAAGGGGTAGGGGGTACAGGGTGTCACAGACACAGTGGTAGGGGGGTACTGGGTGTCACACACACAGTGGCAGGGGGGTACAGGGTATCACACACACAGGGTAGGGGATACAGGGTGTCACACACACAGGGGAAGGGGGTACAGTGTGTCACACACAGAGGGGTAGGGGGGTACAGGATGTCACACACAGGTGTAGGGGTGTACAGGGTGTCACACATAGGGGTAGAGGGATACAGGGTGTCACACACACACAGGGGTAGGGGGTACAGGGTGTCACACACACAGGGGTAGGGGGTACAGGGTGTCACATACACAGGGTTAGGGGGATACACGGTGTCAGACACACAGGGGTAGGTGGTACAGGGTTTCACACACAGGGGTAGGGGGGTACAGGGTGTCACACACACACAGGGGTAGTGAGGTACAGGATGTCACCATCACACAGGGGTAGGGGGGTACAGGGTGTCACACACACAGGGGTAGGGGGGTACAGGGTGACACACACAGGGGTAGGGGGGTGCAGGGTGTCACACACAGGGGTAGGGGAGTACAGGGTGTTACACACAGGGGTAGGGGTGTACAGGGTGTCACACATAGGGGTAGAGGGATACAGGATGTCACACATAGGGGGTAGGGCGGGTACTGGGTGTCACACACACACAGGGGCAGGGGGGTACAGGGTGTCACATACACACACAGGGGTAGGTGGTACAGGGTTTCACACACACAGGGGTAGGGGGGTACAGGGTGTCACACACAGGGGTAGGGGGTACAGGATGTCATACACAGGGGTAGGGGGGTACAGGGTGTCACACACACAGTGGTATTGGGGTACTGTGTGTCACACACACACAGGGGCAGGGGGGGTACAGGGTGTCACACACACAGATGTAGGGGGAACAGGTGTCACACACACAGATGTAGGGGGAACAGGTGTCACACACAGGGGTAGGGGGTACAGGGTGTCACACACAGGCAGGGGCGTAGAGAGCCACGCGGGGCCCCGGCAAAGAAGGGGGCGTGGCCTAATTTCAGGAGGCGTGGTCACGCCCCTTTGAAAAAAAATATAGATTTTTGCAGTGCCGCGACGCTGCGTGCCGGGGAGTGGGCGCTGTGAGCCCCTCAGCCCGGCGCAAAGCCAGTGGGGGGGCGCGATCAGTGTGATCGCTCCCCCCTTCAGGCATAGGAGATTGCTGTGGCTGCTACTTAGCAGCCGCAAGCAATCTCTCGCTGCAGTCCAGCACACGCTGTGTGCTGGGCTGCTGCAGAGGGAGGGAGGGAGGAAGTGAAACTGTACCCGCTCCCCCCCCCTCTCGGCGCCCCTGCACACAGGGGTAGGGTGTACAGGGTGTCACACACAGGGGTAGTGGGTACAGGGTGTCACACACACAGGGGTAGGGGGTACAGGGTGTCACACACACAGGGGTAGGGGGTACAGCATGTCACACACACAGGGGTAGGGGGTACAGGGTGTCACACACACAGGGGTAGGGGTACAGGTGTCACATGCACAGGGGTAGGGGGATGCAGGGTGTCACACACACAGGGGTAGGGGGTACAGGGTGTCACACACACAGGGGTAGGGGGTACAGTGTGTCACATACACAGGGGTAGGGGGATACAGAGTATCACACACACAGGGGTAGGGTGGTACAGGGTGTCACACAGACACAGGGGTAGGGGGGTACAGGGTGTCACACACAGGGGTAGAGGAGTACAGGGTGTTACACACGGGTAGGGGGGTACAGGGTGTCACACACACAGGGGTAGGGGGTTCAGGGTGTCACACACAGGGGCGTGTGGGGGTACAGGGTGTCACACACAGGGGTAGGGGGGTACAGGGTGTCACACACAGGGGTAGGGGGTTCAGGGTGTCACACACAGGGGTAGGGGGGTGCAGGGTGTCACACACAGGGGTAAGGGGTACAGGGTGTCACACACACACAAAGGGGTAGGAGGTACAGGGTGTCACACACACAGGGGTAGGTGGTACAGGGTTTCACACACAGGGGTAGGGGGGGTACAGGGTGTCACACACACAGGAGTAGGGAGGTACAGGATGTCACCATCACACAGGGGTAGGGGGTACAGGGTATCACACACACAGGGGTAGGGGGGTACAGGGTGTCACACACAGGGGTAGGGGGGTGCAGGGTGTCACACACAGGGGTAGGGTGTACAGGGTGTCACACACAGGGGTAGTGGGTACAGGGTGTCACACACACAGGGGTAGGGGGTACAGGGTGTCACACACACAGGGGTAGGGGGTACAGCATGTCACACACACAGGGGTAGGGGGTACAGGGTGTCACACACACAGGGGTAGGGGTACAGGTGTCACATGCACAGGGGTAGGGGGATGCAGGGTGTCACACACACAGGGGTAGGGGGTACAGGGTGTCACACACACAGGGGTAGGGGGTACAGTGTGTCACATACACAGGGGTAGGGGGATACAGAGTATCACACACACAGGGGTAGGGTGGTACAGGGTGTCACACAGACACAGGGGTAGGGGGGTACAGGGTGTCACACACAGGGGTAGAGGAGTACAGGGTGTTACACACGGGTAGGGGGGTACAGGGTGTCACACACACAGGGGTAGGGGGTTCAGGGTGTCACACACAGGGGCGTGTGGGGGTACAGGGTGTCACACACAGGGGTAGGGGGGTACAGGGTGTCACACACAGGGGTAGGGGGTTCAGGGTGTCACACACAGGGGTAGGGGGGTGCAGGGTGTCACACACAGGGGTAAGGGGTACAGGGTGTCACACACACACAAAGGGGTAGGAGGTACAGGGTGTCACACACACAGGGGTAGGTGGTACAGGGTTTCACACACAGGGGTAGGGGGGTACAGGGTGTCACACACACAGGAGTAGGGAGGTACAGGATGTCACCATCACACAGGGGTAGGGGGTACAGGGTATCACACACACAGGGGTAGGGGGGTACAGGGTGTCACACACAGGGGTAGGGGGGTGCAGGGTGTCACACACAGGGGTAGGGGAGTACAGGGTGTTACACACAGGGGTAGGGGGTACAGGGTGTCACACACACAGGTGTAGGGAGGTGCAGGATGTCACCATCACACAGGGGTAGGAGGGTACAGTGTGTCACACACAGGGGTAGGAGGGTACAGGGTGTCACACACAGGGGTAGGGGGTACAGGGTGTCACACACACAGGGCGAGGGTGTACACGGTGTCACACACACACAGTGGCAGGGGGTACAGGGTGTCACACACACAGGGGTAGGGGGTACAGGGTGTCACACACACAGGGGTAGGGAGTACAGGGTGTCACACACACAGGGGTAGGGGGTACAGCGTGTCACATACACAGCGGTAAGGGGGTACAGGGTTTCACACACACACAGGGGTAGGGGGGTACAGGGTGTCACACACACACAGGGGTAGGGGGATACAGGGTGTCACATATAGGAGTAGAGGGATACAGGGTGTCACACACACAGGGGTATGGGGTACAGGGTGTCACACACACAGGGATAGGGGGTACAGTGTGTGATATACACAGGAGTAGGGGGGTACAGGGTATCACACACACAGGGGTAGGGGGGTACAGGGTGTCACACACACACAGGGGTAGGGGGGTACAGGGTGTCACACACAGGGGTAGGGGAGTACAGGGTGTCACACACAGGGGTAGGGGGGTACAGGGTGTCACACACAGGGGTAGGGGAGTACAGGGTGTCACACACAGGGGCGTGTGGGGGTACAGGGTGTAACACACATGGGTAGGGGGGTTCAGGGTGTCACACACAGGGGTGGGGGGGGTACAGGGTGTCACACACAGGGGTAGGGTGTTCAGGGTGTCACACACAGGGGTAGGGGGGTGCAGGGTGTCACACACAGGGGTAGGGGGTACAGGGTGTCACACACACACACAGGGGTAGGAGGTACAGGGTGTCACACACACAGGGGTAGGGGGGTACAGGGTGTCACACACACACAGGGGTAGGGAGGTACAGGATGTCACCATCACACAGGGGTAGGGGGTACAGGGTGTCACACATACACAGGGATAGGGAGGTACAGGATATCACCATCTCACAGGGGTAGGGGGGTACAAGGTGTCACACACACAGGGGTAGGGGGGTACAGGGTGTCACCCACAGGGGTAGGGGGGTGCAGGGTGTCACACACAGGGGTAGGGGAGTAGAGGATGTTACACACAGGGGTAGGGGGTACAGGGTGTCACACACACACACAGGGGTAGGAGGTACAGGGTTTCACACACACAGGGGTAGGGGGGTACAGGGTGTCACAAACAGGAGTAGGGGGTACAGGATGTCACACACAGGAGTAGGGGGGTACAGGGTGTCACACATAGGGGTAGAGGGATACAGGGTGTCACACACACACATGGGTAGGGGGTACAGGGTGTCACACACACAGGGGTAGGGGGGTACTGAGTGTCACACACACACAGGGGCAGGGGGGTACAGGGTATCACACACACAGGGGTAGGGGATACAGGGTGTCACACACAGGGGTAGGGGGTACAGGGTGTCACACACAGGGGTAGGGGGTACAGGGTGTCACACACACAGGGGTATGGGGGTACAGGGTGTCACACACACACTGGGGCAGAGGCTTACAGGGTGTCACACACACACACACAGGTGTAGGTGGTACAGGGTGTCACACACACAGGGGCAGGGGGGTACAGGGTATCACACACACAGGGGTAAGGGGATACAGGGTGTCACACAAACAGGAGTAGGGGGTACAGGGTGTCACACACACAAGGGTAGGGGTTACAGCGTGTCACATACACAAGGGTAGGGGGGTACAGGGTGTCACACACACAGGGGTATGGGGTACAGGTTATCACACACACAGGGGTAGGGGATTACAGGGTGTCACACACAAAGGGGTAGGGGGATACAGGGTGTCACATATAGGGGTAGGGGGATACAGAGTGTCACACACACAGGGGTAGGGGGGTACAGGGTGTCACACACACAGGGGTAGGGGGATACAGGGTGTCACACACACACAGGGGTAGGGGGGTACAGGTTATCACACACACAGAGGTAGAGGGTTACTCGGTATCACACACACAGGGGTAGGGGGTACAGGGCATCCAGGGTAGTCACCTCTCTGTGCCCCAATCCACCTCAGGGTGAGCTGCAGGGTGTCGGTGGCGGAGGCCCGCTACGCAGACCCATGGCGCCGCCCGGCCGGTAATGTCCGAAGTGTGAAGCCGAAGGCACGGCTGAGTTATCAGAGGACACCCCGGGAAACTGTGGGAGCGGAAGTCCAAGCTCTGCTTCCCCCTAACAGGGCGGCTCAGATCTCCGGCATCACCCGCTCTATCAGATATGGGTGGCACTCCAGGCTGACAGTGCGGAGTGCTGGGCTCCTGTGGGCCCTGGCGGAGTGCGGTGGGGACCCTTTTCTCAGCTCTCTGGCCCATCAGACCTGGCCCGGTATAGCCCCGGAGTCTCCGCTGTCGTTGCTGGGTGCCTCCCATAGTTCAAATCATTCCCGCCCTGACAAGCCATGCCCCGATTCAAATGTCACACTGCAAGCCATGCCCCCATGGTCGCCGTCATATCTGACGTAGGTGGGTCCGTTCCACGAAGAGGAAATAGTTACTACCCAACAGGAACGGAGTGTCAGCTCTGGGGACAAGGCGCCTCCCTCACCTCTCTGTCCGGGCCCCACACAAATGGGTGAGAGTATGCCCCATTACCCGCACCAGTATCAGCAGTAGGAACAGGAAAAATCGGCATCAGGGGAGGGAGCATCTATTTGGGCTAAAAGGCAGCCATCTTTGTACACCCATGTCAAGCCACAGTACATACACCCCCTGCTGAAGGCTCCTATTTCGACTGCGCAACAAGTTGAAAGTCCTATCTCTACAATGGCGCATTCTTGAGGTAATAGTGTAAAAACTGTAACTTTTTAATTTACCTGAACCCCAAAAGCACGTACCCTGGCACAATAGCTACCTAATAAAACAAACCCCAAGTCTAAATTCCACCCCTACCCTGAGTTTTGCCTTCCCAAAAATCCCCCATAAACAACAGAAAAGTTGTCCTAACTGAGAATGTCAGAAAAAAGTGACGGTTGGAACTTTAGATTACTCCCAAATCCTCATTTTTTATGTTCTTGCCATGAAATTTGGCAGGCAGCACCATTCGACAGTTCTACCCGTCTGTGCCAAATTTCAGCCCCGTATCTCCAACAGCTTTTGAGTTGTAACCCCTTAAACACTATGCCCCCCTTCTGGAATTCTTTATGGGAGAATTGCAGTTTTTTAGATGCAGCCTTAATATAAGGGCACTAGTGTGCCCTTATAATATGTATATATATATGTGTATATATGTGTGTATATATATATATATATATATATATATAGAGTCCAAGTAGGTCCACACTCACGTCTTCAATACCAGATTGCTGGGATGAATAACCCATAGGGGACAACATCAATCCTCTTTTTAAAAAAAAGGGTGTACTCACCAGTCTTCTAAAAGCATTCCTTTTATTGCATACCAGTAAAATTGACAGCATTAGAATTCAGATATTTCGGTCCTGTATGCGGACCTTTGTCAAGGTTTATTCAAGTGATGCATAGCACATACTGTATATATACCCACGTGTGTAATCAAAAGATCACTCCCCCAATCATTAGTGACATCATTCTTATGTTAACAACATTTAGATCTACCCAAATGCATCTAAATACCAAGACATATTGCTACTGTCAGTAGCCACTATTGGTACATCATCTCTAAAGCCAATAAAAACATACTAACCTATAATGTCTCAGCTCGGCTGTGTAACCCTTTGGCGTGCATATCACCACTATCCACTTCCTATGGTCTGGAACACACTAGACCAGATTGTCTTGACAACCACTAGGCAACTTCCTATCCACCAGGTGACTGTGTCAGCACGCATGCGCTACAGTTGCGATGCAACCCGTCCAAACAAATCATTGTTAACCCATGTATTACTATGTCAGAGCGCTATGTAGTAGCGCTCACATGATCTGGGTAAGTCATCGTTAGCCCATGCCTTAATGTGCCAGAGCACTATCTAATGGCGCCCACATGATCTAAATAGTAATCTAATAATGTCCAACAGTATAAATATAATACAGGTGAGCAGAGCCGTAACTTGACTTTTTGTTGCCCTGTGCCAGAAAGAGCATTGGCGCCCCCCTCATTTTTCAAAGGGACATAATGCACCCAAAAAAGGCCATGGCCTCATGGGGAAGGGCCAGGGAAGAGATAGGGGAGGCCAGGAGATGCTGGGGATGAAATAAAAGGAAGTTACAAGCAAGAATGATAATAAACAGAAATTTGATAGGCTCAAACAGTGCCCCCTGACCTGTGGTGCCCTGTGCGATGGCACCGGCCGCACTACCTTAGCTACAGCCCTGCAGGTGAGCGATCCACTGTATACATAGACTAAACAGACCAACACAAACGTTAACTCATATAAACATACAAATTGTGTCATATAATTTAAGAAAATTTATATCAAGGTAACACTCCACAGAAAGGCCAAACCACAAAATAGTGCACTGGTCATAATGCCCGTCACTGAGACAGATTCTTCTGCAGTATTCCATTAGGTCATTTTTTACAGGCTCTTTTAGTTAGGTCATTTTTTACAGGCTCTTTTAGATGCAAATCAAAAGAGGAATTTTCACACAGCATCGGATAGGGCTACATACATGCCAATCATTAAAATCACTCTCTGACTAAACCTCCTATCTGGGCTATACCTTTAGTTTGACCAATCTGCATTTACACATGCATTTAGACTTTGCCCACAGAATTTCTGATTGGCCCTACCTGCAAAAACCAACATCCAGTTGATAAAGCACAAGCGAAACGCACGTCTTGGTAGGGGGAATTCCCGCTGTATACAGGTGGGACACCACACACAGGGCCTGATTCAGACCCACTCGCGAGCGGCTGTCCACTCGCAAGTGGGTCGATGGTCTGCACTGCGCATGCGCACGACGGAGGGAGCTCCGTCGTGCGCATGCGCGAGACGCGACGAGCGAAGGACTTTCCTTCGCTCGTAGTGTCTGATCAAAGGGGGCGTGCTGTCGATGTTGATTGACAGCACGCCCCCTTTGGTGGGCGTGCCTGCCAGACGGAGGCGTTCCCAAGGGAACGCCTACCGTCAGAAGCCGGCCCCACTGACATCACTAGTGATGTCAGTGGGAGTGATTTTGGCTCTGATAGAGCCAAAATCACTCCTGGCCTTGCGGTTGAGAAACTCAACAGCAGGCTTCTGCTCGCACTGGCGATGGTCGCGATGGTCAAGACCATCGCGACCATCATCCTGCACGCTTGTATAGGCTGTGGGTGGTGACCCACAGCTATACGAGCGTCCAGGAGGACGCTCCATATTTATGGAGGTGGGCCCTGATTCAGAGCGAGCGCTCTGGTCAGAGCGTCCGGCTCTGAATCAGGGCCATAGTTGCCAATTCAGCTTATAACAAGCGGAATTTGTTTTTTTTTTCAAGTTTCTTGTTTTTGGGCTTGTTTTTTTTGTGTGTGCATTGCAGGTGTGGAGGTAAGTAAATGTGTGTGTGTGTTGTGAGTTTCTTTACACTGGTAGTGACTGAGGGAGGGGGTAAAAGTTGTGTCTAGGGTAGACAATAAGTGCCCCCCCACGCAGTTATTGTAGAACTACACATTCCAGCATGCCCTGCCAGTGTTTTGCTATTTGGCCATACTAAAACTGTTGCATGGCAGGCTGGGATGTGTAGTTCAACAACAGCTGGAGGGCGTCTTATTGCCCACCCCTGGTCTAGGGAACAGAGGGTAGTAGGCAGAGGACGGGGTAAAGTTGGAGGGGGGTAGGCAAGAGGAATTGGTAAAATTGTTGAAGGAAATGAGGCAGGAAAAGTACAAGGGGGGGAGTTTACATTACTGAGGCTGTTAAATAGAGGGAATAATGGAATTATATAGGTGAAGGAATGAGAGAGGTAAAGAAGAGAAGTAAGAGGAATGGAAAGTAGAAGTTGTCAGGTAAAGAAGGATTGGCAGGGAATGAGGTATGAAAAGCAGGAGGTGATAACAATATGGGGGCTGGTGTACAGGGAAGATAAAAAGCAATATAGGTGGATAAGGCGGCCGTGTGCACACTAGGATGACAGGCAATCAGCACGATGGTCGGGACAAATTCCCTTCATCCCAGACCAAGCAAGAGTACCCGTACACACAGTGCAATCCTATCAAGAACGGAATGATAACCCGTTCCATGCTTAATTGACCTGTACGATATCTTCTGATTGGTCGTGCAGCATGGCTATTCAGTAGATATGGTATACGACCCGCAGGAGTGTGCAATTGGGCGTACACACTGTACGATCCACGAGATATGTTGTTTCCAGGCAAATTGGAACAAAATATTGTGCAGATATCATCCTAGTGTGTACCCGGCCTAAGAGTAGTCAGGGAAATGAGGTGGGCATGAGATGGGTTACAAGGATGGGGAGTTAAAATATTTAATATTAATATTTATTAAGAAAGTTAGCCAGGTAGAGAGTGAGGACAAAGACACCCCCCCCCCCCCCCCCCCTTTAAATTGGACTTTATAGGATTATTTCGGCTTGTTTTTAATTTCAGAGTTGGCAACCATGACCACATGGCAGCACAACCTGACAGTCAAAACTGGCTGTTGATTGTCTCCGGTGATCGGAGATGTAATCCTGCGCTGTAATCTGCATCAGGGTCCACTATAATCACTCTAACAACATGCATTGCTTCTTTTTACCCTTATATCACTATCTACATCTTGCTCCTATTTAAGGGTACTCTCATTGACATGTGAAACCCTGCGCTGACTTACATCAGGCTCTAATTTGGGGAAATTGTCAACAGCAGATATCCGCCCCATTTTTTCCAACCTCCTAGCATGTAAAGGACACGCTCACATCTTGTACACTGCCTGCTTACATGCAACATGCAGCAGCTCTCTACAACACACATAATCTGGGGGTTGCTATCTTAATACTGCTTACAGTGAATTCTGCTATGAACAAATTACTATCTGTATGGTAATTTTTGCTAGCATATTGCAACTATTTTGCTAATTTGCAAAAGATACATTTATAACAGGCTGTATCCAGGAATTCTGTCGATTCAGTCTTCCTTAATTACTTTTAGTTTGAGAAGTTTTATTTGACACATTGTTATTTTTTTTAAACTATTTACTATAGACAAATTAAGCTTTACATGTGGCAATATGTGACCTGTACAGGCAACCAGCGTTATTGTGAATGACACACATTATAAATGTATATATTATTTAGGACTATTGACCATTAAAATGGGATTTTGGTACTTACCAGTAAATAATTTTCTCTGCTTTCACAAACACTGGAAACTAGTACACTGGGGTATAGAGGCGTGGATAGTGAAGTGTGAAGCTCCTCCCCCTCTATTCCCCACCAGCCCTCAGTTTAGAAAAATGAAGACAGAGAGGAGAATAACAGGACTAAAGAAAAGAGAAGGTCACACAATAAACAGAACTACACAAACACATGGAATCAACCGAATAGGCAGACGAAGAGCGCTGAGGTGGGCGTCCAGTGTCCCCTGTGGGATTGGAGAAAAGGATTTACTGGTAAGTACCAAAATCCAATTTTCTCTTTCATCCACTAGGGAACACTGGAAACTAGAACACTGGGGATGTCCCAAAATTTTCCCCATGGGCAAGAGCGCTCTGAGGAACCTGCAGAACAAGGCGGCCAAATAGTGAAGCTGAAGCCGCAAATGTGTCAAACCTATAAAACTTCACAAAAGTATGTACTGAGGACCAAGTAGCCGCATGACACAGCTGCATGGTGGAGGCACCCCGATGTGCCGCCTCCGATGACGTACCCACGAGCGTGTGGAATGTGCTGAAATAGACGGAGGAGGTTGCCTATCGCTGCTGACATAATCCTGACGTATAGCCACCTAGTGAATGTTTGTTTTAACGATGGCCATCCCCTCCGAATAGCATCATACAGTACAAAAATTTAATCTGACGGAAGGACCCTGTCCAAGCCACATAGACACAGAGTGCTCGAACAACATCCAGAGTTGAGGATACTCCGGAGTCCTCAACCAAGGAAGGCACCATAATAGGTTGAGTTATGTGGAAAGCCGACAACCTTAGAAAGGAAAGCAGCTTGCGTCCTGAGCTCCGCCCTATCAGCATGAAAGATAAGGTACGGTAGCTTACAAGACAGGGCCCCCAACTCCGAAAACCCGACGGGCAGAAGCCAATGCCAAGTGAACAGTCTTCCAAGACATATACTTGATATCTACCTCATCAAGCGGCTCAAACATGGAAGACTGAATAAATGTAAGTACCAATTTGAAGTTCCAGGGAGCTGTAGGTGGAATTAAAGGTGGCTGCACCCGTAACACTCCCTGAAGAAAAGTCTGCACCTAAGGTATGAGGGCCAATTTGCGTTGAAAGACAATAGAGAGGGCAGATATCTGCACTTTTAAAGACCCTAAATGGAGACTAGTATCGAACCTTTTGAAGAAAAAGCAAAAGTCTAGATAAACGAAAAATCCTAGATGGAAGATCCAGACTTTCACACCATGCTACATAAGACCGCCAAATGCGGTAGTAAAGCACAGTCGCAACCAGTTTTCTGGCACGAAGCATAGTGAAGATAACAGATTCTGGGATGCCTTTACGTCTCAAGATAGCGGCCTCAACAGCCACCCCATTAAATGCAGCTGCGCTAGGTTGGGGTGTACGAAAGGACCCTGTTATAGAAGGTCCTGACAAAGTGGTAGGGGCCGTGGGTCATCTGCTAAGAGAGTCCGAAGGTCTGAGAACCAACTCCTCCGAGGCCAGTCAGGTGTCACGAGTATGATCGAGGCAGACTCGTGTTTTATCTGCTTTAGTAGACAAGGAAATGGAGGAAATAGGTAAACCACGTTGTAGGTCCATGGAACTGTTAGAGCATCCACTGCGTCTGCAGCTGGATCCCAAGTTCTGGATACGTATCTTTGTAGCTGATGGTTTAATCGAGATGCCATGAGGTCCACCTGAGGCCGATCCCAACGACCAATTGTTAAGTTGTTTTAAAAGAGGTAAAAATCTAAAGGATTGGTCGGTCAGATGATGTGACAGGAAAAAGTACTACTAATCCAAGGCATTTCCTTACCAGGGACCCAGGTTGTTACAAATGTATGGGCTGTGCCACTTGTCGGCACATGGAGACGGGTAACTATATTACACACCCATTTTCTGGTAAAAAAAATAAAAAAATACCAATAAAGCATGTTCTTACTTGTACCAGTAAATTTGTAATTTATGTAATAAAATGCCCATGTGGTTTGGCCTATGTGGGCAAAACCATATGCTCTTTTAGGGAGAGGGCAGCCCAACATAGGTCAGCCATTAGACTAGCACTGGAGGGCAAAAGAAGTGAGCAACTGGTGGCTAGACACTTCTTTGCAGCAAAACATACTTTGGCCGCCCTTAGATATAAGTTGGTGGACCATGTCCCGCCTATGGTTAGAGGTGGGGACCGGGCTAAGAAGCTGTTGCAATTAGAGGCACGGTGGATTTATAACTTTAACACAGTCTCTCCTATGGGCCTGAATGAGTCATTAAGTTTATCTTGTTTTCAATAGAAGTTGCCCAGTATGGGCTATTTTTTCTGACTTATATGGGCTTTTTATACCATGGTTATATTACAATGGGGGGTTGGAGTGATTATGTGATATATTTTTTTTATATATTTTTTATCTTTGGCCCTTACTCCGCTACTTACCTGAATGGAGACGTATATGTGGGCTGGTATTGATAAGGTTAGTGGATATGCCACTGAGTATACTTACCAACGTCCATTGAGGATGGCTGGCCACCTCATACTCTTTTGACATACATTTATGTAGAAGTACATTATATGTGAATGTAGAAAACTCCAGGTTCTGTATGATTATTGATGCAGACAGTTATTTACATGATAGGATACTGGGTCATTGTTTGGTATATTTTGCTTATAGACAATACTATCTGTCCGTTATGTATAAGAAATTGTCCATGTACATTGTTATGTATAAAGTTTTTTGTTAGGTTGCCTTGGTGATGGGTTACACACTTGTCTATTGGTTTTCCAGCCGGGCTCCCGGGTGACCACATGACGTCATCATGCATGTGACCGGATGCCGGATAGCCATGGGATGGAGCATTCACATGGGGTGCTGGTGTGTGTATATAAGGTAAGATTTATGTCATATTTTATGATTTAAATATCTGGAACGTTGGAATAAACCTTTTGTGCTGCTGATTGCTGTGTGGAAAATCCCTTTGGAGTGCTGCCGCTATTTTGTCTGCCCTTTGGAAGTGCACCTGGGTGGCTGATCTTGCTGAAGGAGTGCCGGTCCTATTATGGTGATATATATATAAAATATATGTCACTCTGCCGGTCAAGCGCCAGTGTTAAAAACACTAGCGCTGGTGTGTACCACACTCCCCCCTTGCTGCCGTCTCTGTCGCTGTATAGAGCGGTCTGACAGAGGCAGCTTGTGTAAGGGGCTACACTAGTGAGTCGCCTTTTAACGCATCTCTCTGCAGGCAACGGGCTGAGGGAGGGTGCGCGCGCTGGTGGACTCAATGAAAAAATCAATTGGAACACCATTTGACTTGGATTAGTTCCACTAGTACATTTAAGTTTAGTGTAAAACCTGTACATCTGGGGCTAAGTCATATTACCTATAATGTTAAACTCTAGCTCACGGCCTTCATCTAGTTTTTCCACACAGTGGCATTACCAAGGGCGGTATCTTGCGTACTATGTTTATGTAATACAAGTACCCTTGTTTATTGACATAGTTGCAAGAGACAGTATCATGCACACTGCCATTTCTCATAACTAATACCTAGGTAATTGTGTATTATATTTATATTATGGTTCATTAATGACTGTGTTTCTATGTAATATTATGCAGCGTGGTATAGGTGCTTTTTTACATGCCCGGCAGCTGGCATTCGCGTAGGATTGGTATGTGTGACAAGACACATACCAATACCAGTCCGTTTGGTATCAAGAAAGCGTGTTATTTTTTTCACCCCCAAGACCTCCCAGGATCCTACGGAGACCAGCATGAGGATCAGGTGAGTATACGATCTTTGTTGCAGGTCATTCCTCACGGATTCTACTCGGACAATTGGACAGGCCGGCTCGTACAGGTAAGTATGTGTGATTTATGTATGTGTGTAATAAATCTTTACTAGTCACGGTGTTTCATGTCTTTATTTAACTATTTTACAGTGGGGGTTCGGGTGCCGGCTGCCTCCTGGCACTTGTAGTTCCACAAGTGCAAAAGGGCAGGCATGCTGGCACCTGTAGTCCCACTGTAAAATACAAGTTTTTCTACTATTTTTCACTTTATTACCCCCATACCCACCGCTCCAGGTGTGCTGGGAAGAACCCCGGGCTTCAGACCAAGCCTGGGGTTCGGGAGAGGGGACCCCTTTTGTTATGGGGTCCCCACATCCCCTGAGATCCGCGGCTTGGGGTGATAATGCTTTGGCCCTGGAGACCCGGTAATAGGGTCTCCTGGCTGTGGCATTACACCCCGGTCGTTTTGGTCCGATGCTGGTTTTAAATATAGGGGTACCCCTAAGCAATTTTTTCCCCCTATATTTAAAACCAGGCAGCCTGGTGCTGGTTCTTAAATTATGGTGGAATCCTACTCATTTTGTTCCCCGTAACTTTAGGAACCAGGACTGGCTGACAAGCCTGGGGCTGGTTATGCTTTTGGGGGGGGAACCCCTACATCATTTTTTTTTTTAATTAACCCTTTCAACGCACTTTCCATTCATAAACATATACTAATTACACTGATTTGTGTATGTTGGATGGCAACTCGCAGCTCATGAGGTGGTGCATTTAAAACTTCTATTGAGTCCCCGATTTGAGTGTAAAACGGCCGACATAGCAAAACGAATAATGGTAAATTCCCGATTTAGGCTGAAACAAGTGAAAAGTACTTCTGAATTGAGCCGATGGTGATATAATTTCTATTGTTTAAAACGGCTAAATTTGTGGCATTAAACCACCCGATTTCAACCCCAAAAGATGAAATCACCCGACTTTAATGATAGTAAATTCCCGATTTAAATTTTCACCCGGGTATGCAAATCGGGACCAACACGATTCTTAGTAAATTTACCTCATACTGTTATTTTGCCATTATATTGGATCATTCAATTGTTTCTATACATGTGTATTTTTGTCAATAAAAGTAAAATTTTTAACAGGTTTAAATTCCCCTATAAGTCTAGAGTACTGTTCTTCTTGGGGCCATTTTTCAGCACATTTATCACTCTCAGGGGTGCACCTCCACATTTGATCCTGCATTACCCATTTCTCTGGGGAATATACAACTTTATGGTGAACATAACCTTACAACATATACTTTCTTTGTGTCTAGTGCTCAGAATTCCCCCTTTCCCTGTGATTTATTTAACATAGAATGTCAAAAGTGCCAAATATATAACCAGCACATGGGCAAAAAAAATTTACAAAATCATCAACAGTGAAGGGTGGAGTGGATATTTATTTTTGAAATACTCACATTTCCTATTTATAAATGTTTTTTCTTATTGTTGTATGTAGGACTTAAAATTGCCATGGTAATATTAAACCATATCATATATCTATCTGTTTAGATTTGCCTTTGAAGACTAATGAGAAGTTAAGGTCCTACAGCTCATTGTTGCCCCTTATTGACCCCACTCCCCTCAATGATTGATGAAACACTAATGACACTAATAGAAACACCAATACTCAAGGGAAAAAAAACAAAGAAATATATAAACTTAGCAGCCAATAGGGCAGATGTATGAAGCTCTGGGAAGTGATAAAATGGGATTTTGGTACCTACCGGTAAATCCTTTTCTCTGATTCCACAGGGGACACTGGAGGTGCTTACGCTGGGGTATAGAGGCGTGGATAACTGGAGCTGGCACTTTAAAATAATCTAGAAGTGTGAAGCTCCTCCCCCTATATGCTCCATCAGCCCTCAGTTTAGAAAACGAAGACCGAGAGGAGATGGAGAACAAGCGGAGTAAAAGGGAGAGAAGAACACACAATAATCAAAACATACAACATACGGAACAAACCGAACAGACAGGCGAAGAGCGTTGAGGTGGGCGTCCAGTGTCCCCTGTGGAAGCAGAGAAAAGGATTTACCGGTAGGTACCAAAATTCCATTTTACGCTGGGGACGTCCCAAAGTTTTCCCCACGGGCGGGAGCGCTCTGCGGCACCTGCAGAACTAGGCGGCCAAAACGGTATGCCGAAACAGCGAACGTATCAAATTTGTAAAACTTGACAAACGTATGAACTGAAGACCAAGTGGCCACACGGCACAATTGTGACGTGGAAGCTCCCCTACCAGCCGCCCATGACGCACCCACAGAACGCGAGCTGAAATGGACGAAGGAGGCCGGCGGTCGGCATTAACCTAAGCCTGATGAATGTTAGCCGGATCCAACGTGCCAAAGTCTGCTTAGACACTGGCCAACCCCTCCGAACCGCATCATAGAGGACAAAAAACGACTCAGACTTACGGAAGGAAGCAGTCCTGTCAACATAGATGCGGAGAGCTTCAACCACATCCAAGGTAGAAGAACACCAGAGTCCTCCACAATAGGCTGCTTAATATGAAAAGCCGACACTACCTTGGGAAGGAAGGCGGCTACCGTCCGGAGTTCCACCCTATCAGCATGAAACAGAAGGTAAGGTGGCTTATAGGACAGAGCACTCAATTCAGAAACTGTACGAGCCGATGCTAGAGCCAGGAGGAGGACCGTCTTCCAAGACACGTACTGAATATCAACCTCTTCCAAAGGTTCAAACATGGACGACTGAAGAAACAGAAGCACCAAGTTCAAGACCCAGGGAGCTATCGGAGGTACAAAAAAGGAGGCTGCAAACGCAAGACTCCCTGAAGAAACGTCTGCACCTCAGGGAAGAGGGCCAATGTCCGTTGAAAGAAAATGGAAAGGGCAGAAACCTGCACCGTTGAAGTTCCAAGACGAAGGCCAGAATCCAGACCAGTCTGAAGAAAAAAACAGAAACCGGGACACCGAAAAGTCCTAGAGGGAAGATCCTTACTGGAACACCATGAGATATAAGAATGCCAGAGGCGATGATAATGCGCAGCCGAAACTGTTTTCCTGGCACGTAGCATGGTGGGAATAACAGAATCTGGGATTCCTCTTTATCTTAGGACATCGGTTTCAAGAGCCACCCCGTTAAACGCAGTTGCGCTAGGTTGGAGTGTATGAAAGGACCCTGTTGCAGCAGATCCGGGCGCAGAGGAAGGGGCCACGGATCGTCTGCCAATGGGGACCGAAGGTCCGAGAACCAACTTCTCTAAGGCCAGTGCGGAGCCACGAGAATGACAGAGGCTGACTCGTGTTTTAGCCTTTTTAGCGGTCGAGGAAGAAGTGGAATCGGAGGAAAAAGGTCAACGAAGTCTTAGATCCACGGAACTGTCAGAGCGTCTACTGCCACTGCCTGCGGATCTCAAGTTCTTGACACGTATACCGGGAGCTGACGATTCAATCGTGACGCCATGAGCGCGTTGAACACGTCTGGATGAAGCTTCCATTCCCCGGGATGGATATCCTGGCGGTTTAGGTAATCTGCTTCCCAGTTGCCCACACAAATGGGATGAATACTGCTGACAGGATTACTGACTGGCTCTCGGCCCACCTGAGAACCTGAGTTACTTCTCACATGGCCCTGCGAGTCAGAGTCCCTCCTTGGCGGTTGATGTACGCCGGCCTGCTAAAAGATTGTTGGATTGTGTCCCCAAGAGAAGGGTCATTCTGGTAGCTGGGCTCAGACGGATCTGTCGATGTAGAAGCAGATGAGATCCTGACCCCTGTGTTAGTAGGTCCAGCTGAAACACCCTGGAGTGGAATCGCCCGAACTGTAGTGCCTCGAAGGCCGCTACCATCTTCCCCAGGAGACGCAGACAAAGAAGGAGGGACACCTTCTATGGTCTGAGGAGCAGCTGAACCAACCACCGGATATCCCGGGCTTTGTCTATTGGAAGGAAGATCCTCTGTGATGCCGTATCTAAGATAATGCCCAGAAACAGGAGCTTCTGGGACGGATAGAGATTTGATTTCTTGAAGTTTATTATCCAACCGTGTTGGAATGTGGTTCCCAGATGGGAACGTGGAGATAGGCATCCGTGATATCCAGGGATAATAGGAACTCTCCAGGCTCCAAGCTCGCAATAACTGACTGCAGAGACTCCATTTGGAACCGATACATCTTCAATGACTTGAGGTTCAAGATGGGCCTGACCGATCCATCCGGTTTTGGTACTACAAACAGGTTAGAGTAAAACCCCATACCTTGTTGATGTTCTGTAACCGGAACTAGCACAGATACTACTAGAGACTGGATAGCCTCCTGTAGAACCCTGGCCTTGTCTGCAGGTATTGGCAGACTTGTAGTGAAGAACCGAGGTGGAGGGGGGACCTCGAAGTCTATTCGGTACCCCAGGGAAATTAGTCTGCGTATCCACGGTTCTGGAGACGTCTGGTTCCAAACTTGTTGAAATCTTTGCAGGCGGGCTCCCACTGTAGGTGGACCCAGGTGGGATGGAAGACCGTTATGCCACCTGTTTCTCAGCTGGCTTAGGCTCCTGTCTACGTGCAATCGTGTGTGGGCGGCCTCTACTCTGTCGCCTCTTGCTTGGGAGGGAGCACCTATGGCTCTCCCACGAAAGGAAAGTGGCGCACGAAAGGAATGAAACGAAGGTCCAGCGTAAGCTCTTCTGGGAGCCAGTGCAGTTGACGGGAGAAAGGAAGACTTACCGCCCCGTGGCCTGGGATATCCATTTGTCTAATTCCGGGCCAAACAGCATGTCGCCATTGAATGGTAAACCCTCCACCGCATGCGTGGATTCTGCGTCTGAAGGCCAGGCGCGTAACAAGAGGGCTCTGCGGCTCGAAATAGCAGAAGCAGATATGCGAGCACTAATCTGACTAATATCTTTTGACGCTTCTCCCAGGAAAATTGCAGACTCACGGATGTGTTCTGCTAGTATGCGTAACCTGCTCTGGAAGTACCAGAGTCCAAACCTGTAATCAACTGGTCAGCCCAGCAAACCACAGCCTTGTTAACCCAAGCAGTAACAAGGGTGGGCCTAAGCTGAGCACCCGCTGCAGTATAAATAGATCTTAGCGTTGTCTCCAATTTACGATCCGAAGGATCTTTTAGTACTGTGGCTCCCGGGACTGGGAGTGCCTTAGAGAGACGGGAGACGGACGCATCAACTGGAGGGAGCGTTTCCCACTTCTCCATCATGGATGATGGAAAAGGGTAGTTAGAAGGAAACCGGCGCGGAATTTGAAACAGTTTATCCGGTTGTTTCCAGGCCACTGAGAGCTGCTGTTGAAGATGCAGTGAGAACGGAAAAACCGCAGATTTGATTATTTATGAAATAATTCACACTCCTGGGATGCAGGAATAACATCTACAGGTAATTTAAGGATTTTTCTGACCCCCAAAATTAGAGATTCCACCCCGGGAGAGGGGTATCGTCCTGTAACGCTTCCTCCAATTCCCCTTCCTCTTCCGTAGCGAGGAATTCCTCATCAGACTCTTCTGACTGGAGAACAGTCGATAAAGGATGCTTTTGTGCCGGTCCTTGTAAGGAAGTGGAGGGAGCGGACACAGCTGTACCCATAACATGTACCAGGGTGTCAAGAGACTTGGGACCTCATTCAGAGCCGGCCGCTATTTGCGCTCGCTCGTTCAGAAAAAAGGGGTGGCTATTCAAATGAACCGTTCGCTCTTTGCGGTCTGTTCACGCCTCTAGGTCTGAACGAGCGAACAAAACATGCGGTGGTTTTTTGGAAAACTACGCCCCCTGGCCGCTCTCATCCTACGTCATGTCCGCTATTTATTAGATTAATTGATTACATCGACCAGCGTATGAACTGCTCACTATTCTTGTGGTTGGTTTTTCCTACTGCAATCTTGCGAGCAGTTCTGACTAAAAATATGAGATATGGTAAGAACTTACCCTTGTTATCTCTATTTCTACGAAGTCCATAGGGTTCCACAGGATACCTTGGGGTATAGGTGTGACGTTAAGCTTTTCAGCCTCCCAGGATGCACTAGGGTCCCCCTCCTATACCCCGCCCCCGAGCCAAGGCACCTCAGTTAGTTATCAAGCCATAGGCCGGAGGAGGAGAAGGAAGAGAGAGAAAAAAGATCTGGACACATACAAGAATCACATTCTCACCAGAGGGAGACGGAAAACCGGTGACCAGAGCAAAGCCCATCTGCAGCACAGGTGCGACAGGGCGGGAGTCCTGTGGAACCCTATGGACTTCGTAGAAATAGAGATAACAAGGGTAAGTTCTTACCATATCTCATATTTTCTACTTCAGGGTCCATAGGGTATCCACAGGATACCTTGGGGATGTCCCAAAGCAGTATCCTTTAAGGGTGGGGACGCTCCTGTGCAGAAAGGAGAATCCGCCGCCCGAAGGAAGCATCCTGAGAGGCGAAGGTGTCAAACCTGTAATACCTCACGAAGGTATGGACAGAAGACCACGTAGCAGCCTTGCAGATCTGGACTGCAGAGGCACCACATCGAGCTGCCCACGAAGGACCAACAGACCTAGTGGAATGAGCCTTCACAGAAGGAGGAACCGGTAGGCCTTCATGAAGATAAGCTTCAGAAATAGCCATACGGATCCAGGCTGCCAAAGTTTGCTTTGAAGCAGGCCAACCCTTTTTACGGAAGCCATAGAGGACAAACAAAGCGTCCGACTTCCTAAACGAAGAAGTGCGGTCAACATAAGTCCTTAAGGCCCGCACAACATCCAAAGAGGCCTCACCCACGGAAAGACCTGGTGAGTTAAAGGCTGGAACAACGATTTCCTCGTTAACATGAAACTGGGAAACAACTTTGGGAAGAAACTCGGGCCGAGTGCGGAGCACTGCCCTGTTCCCATGAAAAACCAAGAAAGGGGGTCTACAAGAAAGAGCCCCTAAATCAGAAACACGTCTGGCCGAAGCAATAGCCAGAAGGAAAACAGTCTTAGCTGTTAGCCATTTAAGATCCACTGAGCTCAGTGGTTCAAACGGCGGTCCTTGGAGAGCCCTCAGGACCACAGCCAAATCCCAAGGTGCCACAGGTGGAACAAAGGGCGGCTGAATGCAGAGAACACCTTGCATAAAGGTGCGCACATCCGGGATTGTAGCAATCCTACGGTGAAACCAGACAGATAGGGCCGAAACCTGCACCTTCAAAGAAGCAAGGCGAAGCCCATGATCTAGTCCCGCTTGCAGGAAGGCGAGAATCCGAGACAGACGAAACTCCCGCGGTGCATAACCTCTCGGCCGACACCACTGGAAGAACGTATGCCACAAGCGATGGTATATCCTCGCGGAAGACGGTTTCCGAGCTCGCAACATGGTACGCACCACAGAGCTGGAAAACCCCTGGGACCTCAGCATGGCCGTCTCAACAGCCACGCCGTCAAAGACAGCCGAGTCAGGTCCGGGTGAAGACAAGGACCCTGAGACAGAAGGTCCGGTCATAGCAGCAACCGCAGAGGACTGTCCACGGACAGACCCTGAAGGTCTGAGAACCAGTGCCGTCTGGGCCACGTGGGAGCTATCAACAGGAGCGTCCCTCCTTCTTGATTTGAATTTCCGGATTACCCGTGGAAGAAGGGAGACCGGAGGGAACAGGTATGCGAACCGGAACGTCCACCGGACGGACAGATCATCCACCAGAGACGCCCCTTTGTCTCTTGTGCGAGACCCGTACACCGGCAACTTGTTGTTGTGCCGGGACGCCATGAGGTCGATCTCTGGAAGACCCCACCTGTCCACCAGCAGTTGAAACACGTCCGGGTGCAGGGACCATTCCCCCGGATGAACGTCCTGGCGACTTAGAAAGTTCGCCTCCCAATTTAGCACTCCCGGGATAAAGACCGCTGATATGGCCGGAAGATTGCGCTCCGCCCAAACCAGGATCCGAGAGACCTCTACGAGAGCCGCCCGACTTCGGATTCCTCCTTGCCTGTTTATGTAGGCCACGGTGGTAGCGTTGTCCGACTGGACCTGCACCGGGTGACCCTGGAGAAACCGATGTGCCTGCCGGAGAGCATTGAAGACCGCACAGAGTTCCAAGATATTTATTGGAAGCTCCGCTTCTGTCGGCGTCCACCTGCCCTGGAACAAGTGTGGACCCGAAACTGCTCCCCAGCCCCGAAGACTGGCGTCCGTTGTCAACAGGACCCAATTTGGAACCCAGAACGGACGTCCCTTGTTGAGGTGGGTCGTCTTTAACCACCACGCAAGGGACAGGCGAACCTCCGGGGTGAGCACAATCGTCTGGGACTTCAGAGACTGAGGCAGCCCGTTCCACTTGGACAGAATCAGGTGCTGCAGAGGTCTGGAGTGAAACTGGGCGAATTCCACCATGTCGAACACCGACACCATGGAGCCCAGTAACCTCATCGCCGAGTGTAGGGACACCCGGCGGCTGTGCAGACAACTGCGCATCCTTGACTGTAAAGCAGAGATCTTGTCCTCCGTCACGAAGATCCTCTGCTGTCCTGAGTCCAATAAGGCTCCCAGATGCAGAATCCTCCGAGACGGGATTAGAGTGGACTTTTGCCAGTTGATTAGCAAGCCGTGCCGTTGCAGCAGTGCAATGGTCAGGTCCAAGTGGCATAACAGGAGCTCTGGAGATCCTGCCACAAATAACAGGTCGTCCAAGTACGGCAACATGCGGACTCCCTGCAGCCACAGAGAAGCCACCATGACCGCCATCACCTTGGTGAAAACCCGTGGTGCTGTCGCCAGGCCAAAAGGTAACGCCCGAAACTGGAAGTGGTCGCTGCGGATTGCAAACCTGAGGAACTGTTGATGGCGCAAAAGAATAGGGACATGCAGGTAAGCGTCCTGTATGTCCAATGACACCATGTAGTCCCCAGGTTCCAGCGCCAGAATGATGGACCGTAGGGTCTCCATCCGAAACTTCGGAACCCGCAAAGACTTGTTGAGTGCTTTGAGGTTGAGAATCGGACGATACGACCCATTGGGTTTCTGTACCAAAAAAAGATTTGAATAGAAACCCAGGCCCCTCTGGGAGAATGGAACAGGCACTATAACGCCAGCCTGGAGCATAGTGTGCAATACCTTCCGCAGCTCCATAGCCTTGTTCCGGTCTGATGGTAGACCCGTGGTGAAGAATGGCGCCGGGGGTCTGTGCCGGAAGGAGGGCGTATCCGTGAGACCACCTCGAGAACCCAAGTGTCTGTCGTAGTGGCCGACCAACACTGGGCGAACTGCAGCAGGCGGCCTCCCACCCTGGGATCCCCCAAAGGGAGGCCCGGACCGTCAGGCCGCAGGCTTGTCATCTGGCTTGGGGGCCGGACGTCTGGTACTCCATGCCTGCTTCCGGGGCTTGGCCGATTTCTTAGGGCCAGCCTGTCGAGGAAACGACTGAGGTTTGGGCCTGCCCTGGGCCCTAGATGACCGAAAGGACGATGGTCCAGAACCAGAAGGAGCAGTGGCCGACGGGAGACAAGCCGATTTGGCTGCCGCCAGCGTGGCCACAATCTTATCCAGATCCGGACCGAAGAGAACTTCTCCGGTAAACGGCAACGCCTCCAGACCCTTTTTGGAATCTGCATCCGCCTTCCAGGATCGCAGCCACAAGGTGCGACGAGCAGCCACCGCTGCTGAAGAAATTCTAGACACCAGAGTACTAATGTCTAGGGCCGCCTCGTTGATATAAGTGGCCGAATCACGGAGATTGCCCATCAACTCCGCCTGTTCGGCCGGACAGTCAGAATCAAAAGAAGCTTCTAATGAATCCGCCCAGCGCTCCATCGCTCTGGCAACCCAGCAAATGGCCATAGCCAACCGTGCTGCCCCCCCCCCCGCAAGGGAATAAGCGGACTTCAGGCAGATCTCCACCTTGTGGTCCGTAGCATCCTTAAGGGAGGACATGGATGGCATCGGCAATGTGGCACTACGGACAAGACGGGTCACGTGAGAATCGACCTGTGGAGGGGATTCCCACTTTGCAAAATAATTATCCGCGAACGGATAAGCCACCGCCAGGCGTCTCTGCGGCTGGTATCTTTTGCCAGGCTGTTTCCACGCCTCCTCTAAATGGTCCACTAACTGACCTGAAAGAGGAAAGACTGTGGCATCGCCCTTCACATCTTTGAAAAAGGCATACTTAGATTTAGCCGCTGGGGGAACTTCGTCCTCAATCACCAAGGCTGTGCGGACCGCCCGAATAAGTCCAGGAATATATACCTTGGACTTTGCATCAGCGTCCTTACTGTGGAGAGGTTCCTGATCGTAAGGATCCAGAATCTCCCCATCATCAGACGTCCCCTCGTCATCCTCATAAGGAGCCGACAGACGCCACCGGCCGTTTATGCGGCCGCATCACAGACTCCCCTTGCAACACATCCGACAAGTGCTGTACAGAACTCGCCAGGGAGTTAACCCACGCTGGCTCCTGAGAAACCGGGAGCGGGGAAATAGGGAGACTGTGGGGTACCACCAATTGTCGTGGGAAACCCTGCATGGGTGACGACACCACTGACTGCTGGGACAAACCCATCGGTGTAAACGCGGGCTGCGGAGCTAACTGGCCCACTAAGGCTGTAAGCGCCTGAGCGAAACAAGCCCAGGGCGGCTCCTGTACCGGTGCTGTAACCGTAAGCGGTCGCGCCATGGACAAACACTGCCGGCAAAGGCCCTCCGCGCTACCCTCCCCCTCCGCTAACGTTACTTTACACGTAGTACACTGTAGCCGGAGAGGAAAATCACTTTCAAACATGATGGCACCAGGTATGTGACCCCTCTCACCAATTAAATAGTTAAAAGGCGAGAGAACACCCTGCAGCACTGCACCGCAAGGGCTTAGCAGAAAGAACAGGGACAGAATAAAGCTGACAGTTTAGAAGAAAAGTTACAGGCAGCAGCGCTAGCACAGTCGCATACAATGCAAAGAAAATCAATTCCTGCACTAACAGCGCTGATCACTCAACTACGCAGACACAGGGCCTGGTAGGACACAGCGCTGCATACACAGACCTGACCACAGCGGAGGAGAGGTATGCGGGGGGACCCAGACCACGATGCTTCCGTCCAGCGCTTCCAGCAGCGTTCACCATGCGTCCAGAAGAAGATGGCCGCCGAGGACCAGAGAGGAGGCTGGCCTGGGGGAGGAGCGCTGCCACAGGACCAGTCGGCAGCGTGCAGAGAGGGCTGTGTGCAGCGGGGGAGGCGCCGGCTGTGAGACAGGGAAGGCGCCCTCCCCTGGCATGCATTTAACCCCTGGGACGCCGCAGCGCTACCGCTCTGCTGCGGTTCCGCTGTCCCAGGGGGTAGTGGAAGCGCAGGTTGGTCGCCTGGCTCCACGCTGCAGCCAGTCCCCAGGGAACCCCCTGCCTGGGGACTCAGGACCATGTGATCAGCGGGGACCCACCGCGGGACCCCGCTGCTTACCTTTGTCCCCCTTAAATCCGGCCATGGTCCGGAACATCTGGAGTCACCGCTGTGACCCCAGATGCTCACCAACATCCCCGGATCGGTACCGGCGTTCTGGTACCAGCGGGGGTGTAGGGAAGACAGCATGGACATCAGGACTGACTGTCCATGCTGTACATCCAGATGTGCATCCACAGCTGCATAGGAGAAAGCTTCAGGGGCTCTTCTAGCCCCCACTCCGACAGATGCACCCGACTCCGGCCGGGCACCAAACTAAACTGAGGTGCCTTGGCTCGGGGGCGGGGTATAGGAGGGGGACCCTAGTGCATCCTGGGAGGCTGAAAAGCTTAACTCTATGGTGCCCGGCGACTGACGTCACACCTATACCCCAAGGTATCCTGTGGATACCCTATGGACCCTGAAGTAGAAATAACCCAGTGACGTGGTCAATGACGCTGCTGTATTAATTATGCACACCCTTAAAACGCCTGTTTTGACCTTTAAGCACGCCTGCGTTCGGATCTCCACTCCCCGTTTTCAAGCACCTTCCCGTTACCACCCACATACGCATCCTCCTGTCACTCAAAATAGCAGGCATTCGCTATTTAGCGAGCAAACGATTTTCGGCCGCACTGACTGGTTCGTGCATGCGTATTACAATCCGTACGCATGCGTAGTTGTGTAAACATCGCTCGGAACGAATGAGCGGCCGCTTATGAGCGGCTCTGAATCAGGCCCTTGGTTAGCCCAGCAACCCAGGGAGGCTGAGACTTACATGCCTCAGCTAACTCAGACGTTAAATCCATCATTACTCCTACCATGTCAGCGGCCCATGGAGGCGCAGGTGAGGCAATAATAGCCATAGGTGGATCAATTGCTACACAAGCATCACATAACGTGGGCCCAGCAGCATGCGGCTTTGTTCTAGGTGTAACAATAAACTAACCAACATCCTTTGAGATGCCTTTGTTCTGTTTGACATGGATACACACAGTCAACACACACAGAGGGACAGAGTATATACAGAAGTAAAGAAAACAGAAGGCTGGCTTGGGACACAGAGGAGATACTACACCCCACTCCCTTCCCACAGATCAGATTCCCTGCACCCCCAGTGTATTATGCACAGCCTCTGTACCAGAGCCTTCTGTGCTTAACTTGTAGCTTTGTAGCCAGGAATGGGGAGCAAAAGAATCCAGCCTTCAGTTCTGCTGCACTCTTCCTGGATAAGGGAGAGATACAGACATGAAAGTTAACAAACGGCAGCCACGCTGTTACTACAGCCGCTTGCTGCATATAGTGGAGAGACAGCCCGCGCTGCTTAGGCTCCGCCCCTTTCTTCATGCCCTAAGGGCTCCATTATGGCTATGTGGTCCACCCCCCCCTCCCCTCATGTATCAGCAGTGAGAGAGAAGCAGGGAGCCGCATGTATCAGCGGGGAGAGGGAAGCAGGGAGCCGTGTGTATCAGCGGGGCGCGTGTAGCGCTGTGTACACACAGCTTCCCTTAGACAGCGCAGGGCAGCGCCGACAGCGGGCTTCCCTTACACAGCGCACAGGTGTAGCGCTGTTTAACTGTGCTATGCACACACTAAAGCGCTGGGCAGCGGGGGCAGGAGACGGGGGATGCGCAGCTTGTTACTCACTGCGTGTCCCCTGTAGTCTCTCTCTGGCAGGTCAGCAGTCTTCTCTTCTTGTGTGTAGACTTAGCTGTGGCAATAAGGAGCTGTCAGAAGCTCTTGTAATGAGCCCTGTGCACTCCTTCCTGGTGTTTGCTAAAACACCAGGGTGCCAGGTACCCGGACCCCACGTTTTAGATAGGTGGCGAAGGGTACCTATAGGTGTAAAAGATGCTTTTAAATAAAAATAAAATAAATGTATTTGCTGGAGCACAGCATGTGACCAGCTCCATGAGGCACATTTTCTAAACTGAGGGCTGATGGGGCATAGAGGGGGAGGAGATTCACACTTCTAGATTATTTTAAAGTGCCAGCTCCAGTTATCCACGCCTCTATACCCCAGCGTAAGCACCTCCAGTGTCCCCTAGTGGATGAAAGAGAAAGTGGAGTGTGATAAACGACCAGCCACTCAGCTCCCAACTTTCATGTTACAGGCTGTTTGAAATATGACAGCTGGGAGCTGATTGGTTGGTCGTTTATCACTCTCTACTTTATCCCTTCCAAGAAGCTTCATACATCTGTCCCAATAAGAAACTTTCCCATTTTAAACTCAGAGGTTCCAAATGAGCATATGGAACGCCCACCCACTTCGCATCACAAAAGAATGCTGCCTCTCCTGCTAACTGATTTATTCCCCCAACTCCCGCCTTTAAGATTTTACCTGTGCTGCTCCCTACGTCTGGAATTCTCTCACTATCAGACTCTCCACAAAACTTCAAACGGCTCTCAAGACCCACTACCTTCATCAAAGCTAACCCTCCGCTCCATTGTCATGGTCTACCCCATCTGTGTCACCCATCTATCTGCCCCTTCCCTTTAGAATGTAAGCTCTCATGAGCAGGGCCCTCTTTTCTTTCCCTTACTTATACTTCCATTTACTTCATACTCCCTACCACGGCAACTAACCCCTGGTTTCTGCCGCCCTGTTGCTTGAGTATTATGACCATATGTTTGCACTTGTGCCCTCCACTGCATATAAGTCACAATGCCTTAAACACCAGGCCTAACCAGTATGCTTACAAACTACTCTCAGCTTGCCGGGGCATATAGATATTAAACAAACCTTTGCCACATAATACTCAGATATTTGCATTGATTCATTTTACAAATTGTAAATATTCTCATTATACATTGTGTGCATATGTGGTTTTTCAAGTGACAACTTGTTCAGTGATTTTAGGGAATCAAAGCATAGCCAAATGAACGTTAGAGAGAGTCTCAGGGATAAACTTACTAAGATTTCTAAAGATGAAAATGGTGATGGTGCCCAAAGCAACCAATCAGCTACTCGCTATCATTACTCACCATCATTTCTAGAAAATGATAGACAGAATCTGATTGGTTGATATGTGCACCACCACCATTTGTCTGTTTTAAGCTGCATACACACGATTTTTTGAACGATTATCGTTAAATATAGTTTAACGATAGTTTGAAAAAATCGTTCACTTTCAGTCAAACTATGACAACTATCGTTATGCGCATTCACGTTTGTAGTTTAGTCAGACTTGTCAACTCAACGATTTTCATTAAGGGAATATGCAAAAATCATTTGTAGTTCAAAAAAATCGTTCATTACACTTTAAAAAAATCTGACAGAAAATCGTTCATAAAATCATTGGTAACAAAAAATCGTGTGTGTATCAAACTCCCAAGCACATCAGAGGCTTCAATTTTAAACTACAGGTAATGGTCATGTCAGGATTTCCAACAGTTTTACACAGACACAAACTTATGCAAACAATTGGACATTACATATAGTATTGCTTATGTTTTTATTTTGAAGCAACCCACAAAGATGACCAATAAAGATAATTTTCTCTACATTTCTTGTTTATTGAGACCAACTAATTAAAAAGGCACAAACATGGGGCATGTTTACAGACATTTTAACAAACATATACATTAGAAGTGTAGGAATGCGGCTGCCTTCTGCTAACCAGAAAGTACCTAAGCTTTTGTATATACAAAAGATGTACAATTTTATGTCCTACAATACAAAAATCAGTTATAAAATTATTATTTCTTTTTTTACACTGAATCCTATTTTATTGTATATATCAAGCCCCTACACACTGTATGTTTCTATCATTTGAGAAGTTTGTCCTCTTATTTTAAAGCATGCCACTTTTTCTACTGCAATGGCTGAATGGGCCTTTTTTTCTGTTTTAGAATACTTGTTATAAGTTCATTTGCTACCATTATCTGCCAAAAATAAATTATCCAGCAGAAAATAGGTTGAAATGCATAAATACAACTTACTCTGAATCTGTTAGGAGAAAAAACTTTTTAATGTAGAGTATTTTTTTTTCTTATATCGCTAAACAATGTCTGGAAAAGTCTGTAACACATGGCTTATAAAATGTGTTAGCTAATATCTACAGCAATTAAAGATCCAATGCTTATCTAAAAACAAAGAAGAGTTTAGGTCACATGATTCGCTAAAAAGCAAGGACTTTGTAATATTTTGGTTTACTACAATACATTTAACATTTGGGATGATTAAAGTCAAAATTAAAAACACATACATGTAGCTCAGCAATGGTGTGTGTGGTTAAGTGACCAATAAGCAAGTGCTGTTGGGGACAGGCCAAGACAGGCTAAATCCCACTGTCACTAAAAGAAAACTAGCAAGAACAAGGATTTGAATATAAAAAAATGCTAACATATTTACACATTAAAAACAGAGTATTCTACAGCACACAATTAATAACGTTCTTAAAAGAAAAAAAAAAAAGCACACAAAAAAAAGAAAAGCAGGAAAAAAACGAAACCACCTATGAATAATCTTGTCTTGCTGGGCTCACTACCTAGTTAGTGGTTAGAAAACAAACTGTATACAATTTTAATTAATAAAAAAATACAACAGATCTTCTACAACTTTCCTGACCCATCAGAAAGTCCATAATGGATTAGCTCATTCAGATCCTCCTTGTGCTTCTACACCCGTTAAGTGAAACATTGTTCTATATTTTTCTTGAAAAATCTTCCTTTTGCTCGATTCCATGCTGGTTATAATACGGTTTTCTACATTTCATAGCTACATGTCAATCATTGCGAAAAAAATGTAATAAAGCTTCAATAGAGAAGTAGACATCAGAGGGCTATTGATGTGACAACCAGTTTAAAAACTATTCATTCTACCTTTCCAAGGAGACAACACGCATTTTCCAAGAGTCTTGTTGGACAAAAGCATGATTTAAAAAAAAATTGTAACGATAACACTCCCTTTCTTGTTATGAAAAATATTTACATGCCAAATGCTGAGGAGTCAAGAATCAAAAAGTGGAACAACCTTTTTAATCAATGTACTTGGGATTTTATTTTTAAAATTTCACTTAAGCCTGTTTGTGTCACTAATATGTATTCGCTCACTGTGGGAGCGACATGAGTTACATGCACTTTCCACGTGAATATGGGAAATGTCCATTTTCCTATGCAATACTGCTTACAAACATCCATCGCTGTGAAATGCGGATTCTTAGGAACACACAATACTGTGTGTTCTATGGGTTTCATTTACTTGGAACATTGCCACTTAAGAAGCACAGAGGAGTACCTGTCCTTGCATCTGTTATAGCGTCTGTTATAGTAGTGATTAAAAAAATAAAAATAGGGTAATAAAAAGGATCCAAATGTGCTGGCATACAACAAAGACATCTCTTGCTAGTGTTATTTAAAACAGGAGTAATTGGGGTAAAATACTAATAGTTTTTTTTTTTTTTTTTTTATTATTATTATTATTATTAGGTCGCAAACAGTCTTCTAGCCTATATGCAGTCTTCATATTTATGTCCCATTCCCCCTTTCTTCAGTGGGTGTGGTCCAGGTCGCCAATTATGAGGCTGAATAATGACCAATGAAATTAATCAGAAGGCCAGTCAGCAGCACATTTTGTACGCCTCCGTGTTAAATCTAATGTAAGTTGCCTGTAGAGAATTACTGAGCAACCTTTTAATACTGTTGTGAATACATACATTATTTTATTATTGTCATCTTCTTCATTACCAAGGTGGTGTAGATGGTAGAGCTTGGGATAAGAATGGCATACTCTCCACTGGTCTCATTGCTATATTTAATGGAGTGGCTAAAGTCATTGGTGTTGGTAGATTCATAGGACTCGTTATAGTGACTGGATGTGCTATATTCACTGGAGCAGTAACAGAGGTAGGCAGATTAACTGAAGATGTTAAGGACAAAGGTGAAGTCATTGAAATTGGTGTTGTTATGGTCACTGGGTGCCCCAAATTCATGGGAGAAGTGATGTTAACAGGACTTGAAACATTCACTGGACTTCTCATGCTCATGGCTGCTGCCACTGTTACTGGGTTTGTCAGGGTCCCCGATGCTGCCATAGTGGATGTAATATTGAAGGGAGAAGTAAGAGTCACAGACGTCTGAGCTACAGTAGAAGTTTGGCACATGTTGCTTGTGTCTAAAAGAGGAAAGAAAGTAAAAATAAAACGTTATTTACCACTCCATCTAATGCATAACTAATGCAAAAAAACTAAATCCTGTATTAAGAAGATTAAGTCAGAATAGCATGCTGTTTACATACATTTAATAAGAAGGCAACATTCCCACAGTATTAACAAATATTACATTGCAGTGTAGATGGCTTCTGAATCAGCTGGTATGAAGACATAAATTCACCTATTGAAAAGGTCCTATGATTCTGATCCACAGCACAAAATAGTGAGTCTGGAGCTGAAATAAGAGGAATAGTAATATATAAAAGTCCCAAAATTAGGGGTTTACTTTAAAACAGTCATGTAATAGAAACTTTGTAAAATAGCCAAGGTGTTAACCAGCAATATAAGAGTATTTCTATTTTCACATACAGTACTTCATACAGATGACCCATACAAAAAATTACATTGGACATAAGAACAGACTTCACTACTAGCACTTATTTGTGTCTTTACAATGTCTCCACCAATTTAATGCTCAAAACGGTCTACTGAAGCCAAAAAAAATATATTTTTTAATAACACACACAAAAAAAAACCCTCTACACAACAAACCAAAGTGTGTATAAACTGTTCACTAAAATATAAATTTTACAATGTATGCATTGTATACCATACTCAAACAATATAATTACAAATAATGACTTTGCAAACTGTACAATAGTTCTGTTGCTTTATTTACATAAGCTACACATTTGTTAATAGAAACATGGAATACTGAAATTGTATTGTGGAATGCTGCTGGAAGCCAAAGATTGGAAACTGCATATTCTCTTTTAGATACTCCAGAGTGGTCTGTCCAGGGCCGCTGCAAGGTTTCTCGGCACCCTAGGCATTTCTTCGGCCTTACACGCCCCCCCGCCCCCACCCTTAATGGCTACACAAGCCCTTATACTGTGCCCCCCCTATGCAGTGCCCCCAGTAGTGGTTCCCCTATACAGTGCCCCCAGTAGTGGTCCCCCCATGCAGTGCCCTTATACAGTGCCCTCAGTAGTGCCCCTTATAAAGTGGCACCAGTAGTAGTCCCCCACCTATGCAGTGTCCCTTATATAGTGACCCCAGTAGTAACCCTCCCTATGCAGTGCCCCCAGTAGTGGTCCCCCCGATGCAGTGCTCCCAGTAGTAGTCTCCCCCCCAGCAGTGCCCCAGTAGTAATCCCCCCCAAGTAGTAGCCCTCCCTATGCAGTGCCCCCAGTAGTGGTCCCACCAGTGCAGGGCCTACAGTAGGAGTGCCCCTAGTAGTAGCCCCCCCCAGCAGTAATCCCCCCCCTATGTTGTGCTCCCAGTAGTAGTCCCCCCCAGCAGTGCCCCCAGCAGCAGTCCCCCCCAACAGTACCCCTAGTAGTAATCCCCCTCTATGCAGTGCCCAAGTGGTCCCCCCAGCAGTGCTCCTAGTAGTCCTCCCAGCAGTGCCCCTAGTAGTACCCCCATCAGTGCCCCTAGTAGTACCCCAGCAGTAGTCCGTCCCCCCCCGCCAGATGCACACACACGAAAAAGGAAAAAAAAAAACCCTCCCCTTACCTCAATCCCCGCTCGGGCATGCTCCTCTGTCAGGCGTCCTCCTGCTCTGCATAATGGGAGAGACGTCATAACGTCTCTCCTGTCAGCCACTGTGGGAGCCGGAAGCCCGACTCCGGCAGTGGGCACAGCAGCCGATGAGAGTCTGTCTGACTCTCACGGCTGCTAAAACAAACACACAGCTGCCGGGGCCGGCGTGTTTGTTCCAAGTAGTGTAGTGCGGATGGCACTTATGTGCCTTCCACACTAGCGCCCTGCAGTGGCCGGCGCTCTTAGGCAAATGCCTAAGTTTGCCTAGTGGTAGTGCCGGCCCTGGGTCTGTCTCTGACATATACAGCTCCCACTGTCAGCAACAGAGAAGGGATAGCCATCCTGCAGTAGAGGAAGACTGGGACGTACATATAATGGATAGGGACCAGGATTGGGGTGGGCTGGAGTGACCAGGCATTTGCAGGGTCCATTTTACTAGTATGGGAAGCAATCGGGAAGCCGACTGCCTAAATACCGGCAGCTGGCTTCCAGACTGTCATATCCCGGGCAAGGGTGAAATGCCAGGCGTCTAGACGTAGACGCCCGCATTTCCCCAACGCCGGGAGACCGGCGCCCCGATCGTAGTGATGCCCGGCGTCGCGCGGGGGGGGGGGGGGGGGTTAGGGCTCCCAGGGGGGACTTAGGGTTAGGCACCCCCCCGGGAGGGTTAGGCTAGGGGGAGGGAGGGTTAGGCACCCCCCCCGGGGGATTTAGGTTTAGGCAGCGGGGAAGGGGGTGGTTAGGCAATTAGAGGGGGGATTAGGGTCAGGCACTTGGGGGGGAAGTTAGGGTTGGGCACCCCTAAGGAGGGTTAGGTTAGTACAAACTTACCTATCCACGATCGGGATTTCCAGCGCTGTCGGGCTTCCGCTGCTTCTAACTCTGCTCTTGTCGGGCTGCCGCTGACGGGAATCTCCATGCGGCCGGCGGTATTTCATACCCATTCCACTAGTATACAGTACAGTATTTATCCATGCTCACCTTGCTGATTGAAAAAAAATAACTTTACCATTTAACATCAATAGCATGACAAGATGCCATGTATTATTTTTTTTTTAGTCAAAACAACTTAATATTAAAGCTAGTCATATAAGACCATTCACTAGCAATGAATAACAGCAAGATTTGGTCAAATGCATGCATACATCCTTCGAGTGGTCTGCATTTACAATAGCCTAAATTATAAATGATATTAACAAGTAGATGAAACGCACTAACAGGAGAGCTGCTGGTAAAGGGGATGTCACTCCCTAAATTAAGGTAGATACACAAAAAGAAAGAAAAAACAGCGCTAAAATAATGAGATATGGTAAGAACTTACCCTTGTTATCTCTATTTCTACGAAGTCCATAGGGTTCCACAGGATACCTTGGGGTATAGGTGATGACATCAGTCTTCAGGCACCACAGAGTTAAAGTTTTCAGCCTCCCAGGATGCATCTGGGTCCCTCTCCTATACCCCGCCCCCGAGCCAAGGCATCTCAGTTACGTCACAAGCCATAGGCCGAAGGAGGAGAAGAAAGAGAGAGAAGAAAGATCTGGACACTCACGAGAATCACATTCTCACCATAGGGAGACGGAAAAACCGGTGACCAGAATAAAGCCCATCTGCAGTACAGGTGCGACAGGGGCGGGAGTCCTGTGGAACCCTATGGACTTCGTAGAAATAGAGATAACAAGGGTAAGTTCTTACCATATCTCTTATTTTCTACTTCAGGGTCCATAGGGTATCCACAGGATACCTTGGGGATGTCCCAAAGCAGTATCCTTTAAGGGTGGGGACGCTCCTGTGCTGAGAGGAGAATCCGCCGCCCGAAGGAAGCATCCTGAGAGGCAAAGGTGTCAAAAGCGTAATACCTCACAAAGGTATGGACAGAAGACCACGTATCAGCCTTGCAGTATCTGAACTGCAGAGGCACCACGTCTAGCTGCCCACGAAGGACCCACAGACTTAGTGGAATGAGCCCTCATAGAGGAGAGAACTGAAAGACCTTCATGGAGATAAGCTTCTGAAATTGCCATACGAATCCAGCCTGCCAAAGTCTGCTTTGAAGCAGGCCAACCCTTTTTACGGAAGCCATAGAGGACAAACAAAGCATCCGACTTCCTAAACGAAGAATTGCGGTCCACATAAATCTTAAAGGCCCGCACAACATCCAAAGTGGCTTCACCCACTGAAAGTCCAGGTGAATTGAAAGCCGGCACAACAATTTCTTCATTGATGTGAAAACTGGATACCACTTTGGGAAGGAATCCCGGATGAGTGCGAAGCACCGCCCTATTCCTATGAAAAATCAGAAAAGGGGGTCTACAAGAGAGAACCCCTAAATCCGAAACCCTTCTGGCCGAGGCAATGGCCAGAAGGAATATGGTTTTAGCTGTAAGCCATTTAAAGTCCACTGAGTCCAGTGGTTCAAACGGCGGTCCCTGGAGAACTCTCAGGACCACAGCCCAATTCCAAGGCGCCACCGTTGGAACAAAAGGTGGCTGAATGCGAAGAACACCTCGCATAAAGGTGTGCACATCAGAGAGCGCAGCAATCCTACGATGAAACCAGACTGACAGGGCAGACACCTGCACTTTCAGAGAAGCCAGGCGAAGCCCATGATCCAGTCCAGCCTGTAGGAAAGCCAACACCCTAGACAGGCGAAACTCCCTAGGGGAATACCCTCTAGGTCTACACCACCGGAAGAAAGTATGCCACACACGATGGTAGATTCTTGCCGAGGAAGGTTTACGAGCTCTTAGCATGGTTTGCACCACGGAGCCAGAAAAACCCTCTGGACCTTAGCATGACCGTTTCAACAGCCACACTGAGTCAGGTCCGGGTGAAGACAAGGACCCTGTGACAGCAGATTTGGTCGTAATGGTAACCTCAGAGGAACGTCTACTGACAGACTGGAGGTCGGAGAACCAGTGCCGTGGGAGCTATCAACGGTAGCGTACCTCCTTCTTGATTTGAATTTCCGTATTACCCGCGGAAGGAGGGAAAAGGTAGGCAAACTGGAACGTCTACTGGACGGACAGGGCATACACCAGAGACGCCTTTTCGTCTCTTGTTCGAGACCCGTACACCGGCAACTTGTTGTTGTGCCGGGACGCCATGAGGTCTATCTCTGGAAGACCCCACTTGTCCACCAGACTCTGAAAGACGTCCTGGTGTAAAGACCACTCTCCCGGATGCACGTCCTAACTGCTGAGAAAATCCGCTTCCAAGTAGAGGACTCCCGGGATGAACACTGCTGATAATGCTGGGAGATTGCGCTCCGCCCAGACCAGAATACGGGACACTTTTGCGAGCGCTGCCCGACTTTGGGTTCCTCCTTGCTGGTTTAAATAGGCCACCGTGGTGGCGTTGTCCGACGGGACCTGCACAGGGTGACCCTGGAGAACCGGCTGTGCCAGCTGGAGAGCTCTTAACACCGCATGGAGCTCCAAAATGTTTATTGGAAGCTCCGCTTTCGCCCAAGTCCACCTGCCCTGAAACAAGTGTGGACCCGTAACAGCTCCCCAGCCCCGGAGACTGGCATCCGTTGTTAACAGGACCCAGTTCGCCACCCAGAACGGGCGACCCTTGTTGAGGTGGGTCGTCTGCAAACACCAGGTTAGAGACAGGCGAACGTCCGGAGTGAGCCCCATCGTCTGGGACTTGAGACACTGAGGCAATCCATTCCATCTGGACCGGATCAATAGCAGCAGAGGTCTGGAGTGAAATTGGGCGTACTCCACCATGTCGAATACCGACACCATTGAGCCCAATAACCTCATTGCCGAGTGTATCGACACTCGACGATACTGCAGACAACTGCGCACCCTCAACTACAAAGCAAGGATCTTTTCCTCCGTCACAAAGATCCACTGCTGCCTGAAGTCCAATAAGGCCCCGAGGTGCAGGATCCTCTGAGACGGGATGAGAGTGGACCTCTGCCAGTTTGTCAACCAGCCGTGACGTTGCAGTACCGCAATCGTCATATCCAGATGGTGTAAAAGAAGCTCTGGAGACCCCGCTATCAACAGGAGGTCGTCCAGATAAGGCAACAGTCGGACTCCCTGCGTCCGCAGGAGAGCCGCCATGACCGCCATGACCTTGGTGAATACCCGTGGAGCAGTCACCAGGCCAAAAGGCAGTGCCCGGAACTGGAAATGTTCGTTGCAGATTGCCAATCTGAGGAACTGCTGATGGCGCAAAAGAATAGGGACATGCAGGTAAGCGTCCTGGATGTCCAATGACACCATGTAGTCCCCAGGTTCCAGTGCCAGAATAATGGACCGCAGGGTCTCCATCCGAAACAGAGGCACCCTCAAGGACTTGTTGAGGGCCTTTAGGTTTAGTATTGAACGGTAAGACCCATTGGGTTTCTGCACCAAAAATAGAATGGAATAGAAACCCAGGCCCCTCTGGGAAATTGGAACATGCACTGAAACTCCGGCCTGGAGCATAGTGTGCAAAACCTTCCGCAGTTCCGAGGCTTTGCTCCGGTCTAGCGGAAGGCCTGTGGTAAAGAACCGGGATGGAGGCCTGTGCCGAAAGGAGAGGGCATACCCGTGAGAGACCACCTCCTGAATCCAAGTGTCTGTCGTAGTCCTCGACCAGCACTGGGCGAACTGAAGCAGGCGCCCCCCACTTTGGGGTCCCCCAAAGGGAGGTCTGGACCGTCAGGCCGCAGGTTTGTTATCTGACCTAGGAGCCGGACGTCTGGTACTCCAGACCTGTTTCTTGGGCTTGGACAATTTCTTGGTCCCAGCCTGCCGTGGAAAGGACTGTACTTTAGGCCTACCTTGGGCCCTGTGAGGCCGAAAGGACGACCCACCAGCACTAGAAGGAATCGTAGCAGACGGAAGACATGCAGATTTTGCTGCTGCCAACGTGGCTACTATTTTGTCCAGATCTGGACCAAATAGTACCTGTCCAGACCTTCTAATCCCTTTTTGGAATCCGCGTCCGCTTTCCAAGAACGCAACCATAAGGTGCGACGAGCAGCCACGGCTGCAGAAGAGATCCTAGAGGTGAGCATACAAATATCTAAGGCCGCTTCATTAATGAAAGTGGCCGAGTCTCGGAGATTGCCCACCAACTCAGTCTGTTCAGCCGAACAGTCAGAGATAAAGACGCCTCCAAATTATCCGCCCAGCGCTCCATAGCTCTGGCTACCCAACACACGGCCATAGCCAGTCTGGATGCTTCCCTGCAAGGGAATAAACGGATTTGAGGCAGATCTCCACCTTGCGGTCAGTGACATCCTTCAAGGATGACATCGAAGGCATAGGCAACGTGGCACTTTTGACTAGGCGTGTGACATGTGAATCCACTTGCGTAGGGGATTCCCACTTAGAAAAATAATTGACCGCAAACGGATAAGCCACAGCTAAGCGCCTCTGGGGCTGAAACCGTTTACCTGGATTTTTCCACACCTCCTCTAAATGATCCACTAATTGATCAGAAAGAGGGAAGACCGTAGCCTCACCCTTAATATCCTTAAAAAGGCATATATGAATGTAGCCACCGAAGGATCAATATCCTCAATAACTAAAGCCGAGCGGACCGCTCGAATAAGACCAGGGATATACACCTTGGACTTAGCGTTCGGCTCTTTGGTACGGAGAGGTTCTTGGTCAGATAGATCCAGAATCTCCCCATCATCTGACATCTCATCGTCATCTCCATAAGGAGCAGATAAAGACGCCACCGGCCATTTATGAGGCCGCAACACAGACTCCCCCTGTAAAACATCGGACAAATGCTGAACCGATGTAGTTAGAGTATTAACCCACGCAGGCTCCGGAGAAACCTGGGAAGGGACAGGGAGACTGTGGGGTACCATCAATTGTCTCAGGAACTCCCGCATGGGTGACGACACCACTGACTGCTGGGACAAACCCGTCTGGGTAAACGCAGGTGGCGGAGCTATCTGGCCCACAAGGGTTGTAAGCGCCTTAGCGAAACAAGCCCAGGGAGGTTCCTGTACCGGGACAGTGACCATAATCGGGCGTGACAGTGCCAGGCACTGGGGACAAAACCCCTCCGCGTTACCCTCCCCCTCCGCTATTGGTACCTTACATTTAGTACACATGAGCTGGAGAGGAAGTCAGTCTCAGACATGATGGTAAGTATGTAACACTCACACCTATACGTATTGGTATAGTGTGAATAACACCCTGCACACGACGCAGCACCGCAAGGGCTTTGAGCAGAGCAAGATCAGGGACAGTAATAAGGCTGACAGTAGAAAGTGAAAGTACAGACAGCAGGCTAGCAGATTAGTCACATACAATGCAGAAGAAACAAATCCCTGCACTATTAGCGCTGGTTCTCAACTACTCAGACCCTCAGGCTGGTAGGACTCAGCGCTGCATACACTGACCTCTGACAAACGGAGGAGAGGTATGCTGGGGGACCCAGACCGCAATGCCACCGCTCACAGGCTTCCAGCAGCGTTCACCATGCTTCAAAGATGGCCACCGAGGAGCAGAGGATGAAGGAGGCCGGCCTGGGGGAGGAGCGCTGACACACTATGGCCAATCAGACAGAGCAGAGAGGCTGTGGTGCAGCAGGGGAGGCGCCGGCTGTGAGACAGGGAAAGCGCGCTCCCCTGGCATGCATTTAACCCCTGGGACGCAGCAGCGCATGCCGCTCAGCAGCGGCCCGCTGTCCCAGGGGGTAGTGGAAGCGCAGGTTGGTCGCCTGGCTCCACGCTGCAGCCAGTCCCCAGGGAGATCCCTGCCGGGGGACTCAGGACCATGTGACCAGCGGGGACCCACCGCGGGACCCCGCTGCTTACCTGCTATTCCCTGGGATCCGGCCATGGTCCAAGACATCTGGGGGCACCGCTAGCCGTGACCCCAGATGTCTACCAGCATCCCCGGATCAGTACCGGCGTTCTGGTACCGGCGGGGTGTAGGGGAAGACGGCATGGACGTCAGTACTGACTGTCCATGCTGTACTCCCAGATGTGCAGCCAGCGCTGCCTTTAAAACAAACTTCAGGGGCTCTTCATAGCCCTCCTCTGCACAGTGCCTCCGACTCCGAGCCAGGCACCGACGAAACTGAGATGCCTTGGCCCGGGGGCGGGGTATAGGAGAGGGACCCAGATGCATCCTGGGAGGCTGAAAACTTTAACTCTGTGGTGCCTGAAGACTGACGTCATCACCTATACCCCAAGGTATCCTGTGGATACCCTATGGACCCTGCAGTAGAAATTATGATTATAGGATTAATGATGCTAGATGGATGGTTTTGGTTATAAAAGATGACAAATAATTTATTAAGCTAATTAGCACTAAAAAGAATACAATTGTCAATACTTCTCATATAGACATATATAAGGTGTCTAGGACATTCAGACATATAAATATGATATATATATATATATAAAAAATACGTATAAAAAATCCACCAAGGACCAATTCTGGATAATTGGGTACAGGTGTAGCTCTCTCTATGTAGTCCCACAGGAAACAATGGTTATTACCCCCTGAGGGCAATGGCAGGCTGGGTTTGTATAGGAAATTCTATATATCCCACTTGGGGAGAGACAAACTGAGCCAAAATGGTATGAATGAATGGCAACACCACTTTACCAGTTCTTGATTGGAAATGGCTGTTGGGAAATCCTCTGGCATCCAGCAGAGTAAAGATTGTGGGCTGAAGCTCAATAATGAGGAGGCATCCACGGCTGCAGTGGTAAATCCAAGATGTAATGTCCAAATGGAGAGTGTGTACCAACTATTCCTATTGAGGCACAGAGGTCCAGGTGGCAATAAATGACGGGTCTCAACGCGTTTCGCTGAGCAATGGCCGCTCAGCTTTATCAGGAGTGTAGTAACCATTGTTTCCTGTGGGACTACATAGAGAGCCCCACACCTGTTTTTGCTCACACTTCTCGAGGTGCAACTAACTCAATTTGTATCTAGTTGGAATCATCTATCACAAATTATTTAGTCATTTCTGCTTTACTGTAAATACTGGAAATGGCTTTGTATTCACTATGTTGTTCCTTCAAACAGTATTCTGACTAGTGGTTGCATTCTTTACATCAATATATACAGTAATAAATTAAACAAATTGTTCAAGGACTTAAGTTGCTTGGGATAACTTCTTAAAATATAATGGAACTGAAGTGTCAGTATAAGCCACCACTGTAATCAAAGTACAATACTAGAACACAAGTCTTACTATCCTGTACAATGATTATATGCATCTATTCATCTATATGTAAAACACTGAAATACCTTCATATTTGATTCTACAATGAAGTGGAGTTTGAAGTTCGTGAAGTTGTCCTAAAATTAAAAGGATAAAAGGTGACTATTACATTTGACTAGAAAACCACAATAATTAGTAAACTTGTCTTATTTTTATTACACTTAAGGTGCATACACACGTGAAGATTTTCTGTCCAACCATCCAACTAGTTGATTGGTTGGAATGAAAATCTGGTAACGTATGGGAGTAACTGATGATCAGCAATTTGCTCCTAAATGCCATAAAACAGATGAAAATGGTCGTCAGAAAAGTTTGATCTAAACATTTTGTTCAAACAGTTTTTGTCCATTTTCCGGTGTTTGGGAGCAAATTGCTGATTGTCATTTGCTTTCATACCTTACAACTAGTTGGATGGTTGGACAGAAAATCTTTACGTGTGTATGCAGCATTAGAGGCTAACTCCACTTTTAAGATATATTGGTGACCAGCACATTAAGAGAAAATGATCACTGGCAATGAGGCTGTGGTGTAGAACAAAATTATATGGTTATATGGGATGATCTAAAGCCGTGTATACTGATTCTTCTTTCCAAATTGGCTACTGATGCCTCATAAAGACAAAATCACCCAGAGATAGTGTATGCATGTATGGTATGTATAGAGAGAGAGATGGATAGATAGACATCATTCAAATTCATTTTTCCCCTCAGTCACAAGTGAAGACCATCAATTTGCAGTGGGACATTTCAATTAAAGGAAGATAGGTAAACAATATTATGGTCTGTACAAAAAGACGCCGCTTGGAAATTTGTAATATCCTTTAATTAATATAGCAGGTTTACTATACTATACAAAAGAGAATATATTGAGACTATATTGTATTAAGTCAAACATGTTACTAAAATGCCATATAAATTTAAAGTGTTCTATTACAAACACTGCATTTATCAAATTCTAAACTGAAACATACTTGGATATTTACTGCACAAACAAGACTTTTGTAAGCTGGAGTTAAGCAGAATTTATAAAGGAAGGCATTGTGGGTGCAAGATGCTGGCCTTTTCCATATATTTGGGTTTTGTGTGAGCAGTGTTCTCCCCAAGCTGTGTTTTGTGGGTGCACCACCCGGCAAGGAACACAGCCTACCACCTGGCACTTTGGGAGCCTGCAAGTGGTGACAGTATCTGTGAGCTGTATAAAAAAGACCAGATCCTACAGACTTTGCAGATTTTTCATAATCAGACGACTGGGCCTCTAATAAGAGGAGAATTAATAAATAAAATGTTATTTCAAGTTTAAATCATTAGAAGGTCAGGGTTTAAAACATTTTATTATTATGAAGGACCCCACCCGGCTACTTCTTGATGCCACCCGGCTGGAAAAACTTTCTGGGGAGAACACTGGTGAGGATATCATGTTTTAACATGCCGAGGAACTAGTGGATGCCAAAATATTTTTTACCATGTTCTATATAGTAATAAGCATTTCTTTCAGCAAGTTAAACTATCAATCCCAGGGGTCAATTCAAGTGCAAACATTGCCCATGGCCCCACAACTTGCCCCCCTTGCAGTCCAATCTCATTCTGGGCTCATGAATCTTAATACACAGCCCTAAGAGGCAGTCTCTTAGGGCTGCGTATAAAGATTCATTTCACAGCGAACAAAGATCTGCGGGTCCGATAGTACCGTAAGTGTGGCATAAAGCTGCACTTACTCTCTGGCGCATTTACTTGAGTCTAATGGAAATGACCCTCTAGAATGAAAACGGCTTCTAAAATGCATTTTCTATAAATCTGAAACACTTCTTTAAAAATGAGAAGTTAATTGTATTCACAAAGTCAGCAAAACAGTACAGGCAAACTAAAGATAGCATCCACTATGCAAATTACTTCAAAAATATTTATCATTTGTAATTTGTATCACTCCATGTCTTGTAATTTTAAATTCATAGTTAAAAGGAACACTAATGCAAAAACAAACAAGTACGAAATAGGTCTCTTTTCTATAAAGGTTGAGTCTCCCACATCCAAATATTCTGAAATACGGAATTGGTTTAGCATGACTGAGATAGTGACACCTTTGCTTTTTGATGGTCAATGTACACAAACTTTGTTTAAAGCACAAAATTATTAAAAATATTGTATAAATTTACCTTCAGGCTCTGTGTATAAGGTATATAGAATACATGCATTCTGTGTTTAGATTTGGGTCCCATTCCCAAGATATTTCGTGCATGATATGGTATGCACATATTTCAAAATACGGAATATTCCGATATCCAAAATGCCTCTGGTCCCAAGCATTTTGGATATGGGAGACTCAACCTGTACTAAGGGATTCAATGCTACCGGCTGCTCTTTCCCCCGATCACTTTGCACTCCTATACTGTATATGTAGCCATGCCCATTACTGTACTGATGACTTTCAGTCAGAATTTACGCCAAAGCCTCTGGCACAAATAAAACACAGGTTACTCAGACAGGAAAACTCATGTTTTTGCTCACACCTCTCGAGGTGCAACTAACCCAATTTGTATCTAGTTGGAATCATCTATTACAAATTATTTTGCCATTTCTGCTTTATTGTAAATACTGGATATGGCTTTGTATTCACTATGTTGTTCCTTCTTTAACAGCATTCTGACTAGTGGTTGCATTCTGTCCATCGATATATACAGTAATAACAAATTAAACTAATTGTTCAAGGACTTAGCTGCTAATCATGCATTTACTTTACAACCTATGTAGGTAGGTGTAATATCTACAGCTATAACGGTTGGCATAAAAAAAATATATATATATAAATATATATCTATCAGAAATATTTACCTTGAAACTTTTTACCTTGCTTACACGTATTACAGTTAATACTTTGACTTTGGCCATGTGTCTTTAGGTGACTGGTGATGTAGGCTGCACTGAGAAGTTTGCCACAGATATTACAAGACACCTTCCCCTCGTGGCGCACCATGTGTGTCCTCAGCCTGTCTTTCGTGGCAAAGGCAGCAGTACATGTCTGGTAGAAAACAAAATACTTTTAAAAATAGCTCATTAAATAAGCTGGGGCAAGAATCTTGAATCATTAGCGAGTTCTTGAGGAATTCTAAAAACCTAAGCAATTTCATCTCTGCATCCAGGTCACAACTAGTCCTTCTGTAGAACCCATGCTTTCCTTAATTGGATGGCCATTTAGGATCCAACAAACCCAATGCATTTAAGACATGTTTCAAGATGGTCAGAGTCCTTACGGCATCATAAAAAGATAAAAGCTATACAAGGAGTTGAACACATTTCGCGACAAATGTTTTTTCTTTTACAATTACATACAAAGAAACTAGTTTTGGAGACATGGTGCAGACAGTTTGTTGTTCTCATGTAACCCATTTACGTGTACTGGCTTTTATTAAATTCTGAGAAACAGGAAAAGAATCAACACTCCGGGAAAGGTGCACACTCCAGGTATGTATCTAATTAACTAATGGCTTAAAATTAACTTTTAATTAAAAGTTAATTTTAAAGCAATGTTTACCTTGATGTATATCTGGAGTGTGCACCTTTCTTGCACTACTCCTTTCCCTGTTCATATTTTTGCTCCTTGGTTCACCTTCAGACCCTTACAAGCCATTCATGGTTGTAATGCACAGCGAATTTACAATATTTATATCCTATATTATAGTTTGAACACATTCAGATTATTGTTATTACTTTAGTAGTTCATCAAGCTCATGTGCAGCTCCCTTCCCCTCTATTACAATACATTTTCTTGAGTTTTGTCAGCAACTGTAGCGTGACAAGACAATAGTCATGTGGCCAGAGGGAAGATAGTGAGGAGTAATGTAAAATATATAATACAGTGTTTCCCAACTCTGTCCTCATGGCCAATTCACAGTCCAGACATTAGGGATATCACTGCTTCAGCACAAGTCAGTAAATCAAACTGACTGGGGTTATTAAGCCACCTGTGCTCATGCATCGATATCCTTAACACCTGGACTGTGAGTGGGCCATGAGGTCTCGGTTTGGGAAGCACTTGTTTAATAGGAAAAGTGACAAAATTTGGACACTGGTGTTGCCAGTTGTGCCTGGAGAGGACACATGCATGTACATGGAGTTCCTAGTGCTAATACATGGAGGGAGCACAGGCTGGTATGCGTTAACTAGTACTGATTTGTAATGGGAGTACAGCCAGTTGTGTGGGGTACTGGCTCAGGGTGAGCATGGCGTGCTACTTGTGTAATATTGGACACCAGCTGAGCTGTATGAATTTATTTTGCAATAACTCCCCTAATATCATGTATTGTGTGCAGCTGGTTCTGCACATTTCTCCTTAAAAAAAATTCTGCTTCATAACTTTTGAAGAAATGTACTAAGGCCTAGATGCGTGAATATGTCATGATTAATGTTAGGTCATGAAGTGCTCAGAAGACACACAAAATTTTGGATTCTAACAATTAAAGTTTATGTTAAACTGTTACATAATGCTTTAACATGGGATATGTTCAGTATCCCAGGACATGGGATGCCGGCGCTTAGAACACCGGCTCCAAAATCTCCACACTTGTCACAATCCCGACTGCCAGCATCCTGAAGGTAAGTAGCGGGGTTGGGGGGAGGATTAGGCACTAGAGGGAGGATTAGGGTGCGATATAATGTGGCATATACATTTAAGTAAAAATTTTTGAGCTTGCTCATGTACGTCTTTTTGTAGGCCTTCGGAAAAATTAAATAAATAACAAAAAGCTCATACAGTATATTCCAGATGTGTCCATTTAGAGCTAGCTCATGGCCTTGTCAGAGATATGCACAGGACAATCATACATTACAGAATATCTGAATATAAAACATTTAAAGCACTAAAATGTTTTGCTCTACAAATTCTTCATTCTCCATAGAAACAAAATACTGAAAAACAGGAAATCTCTATATTTATTTGAAGCCCTATTGTAGAATACTGTGGTTTAGCATATTATACATTTTGCTTTCTTACTTGGCATTTGAAGGGTCTTTCAGTAGAGTGAACATGTTTCACGTGACAACTTAAATGATCAGGTCTGAAAAAACAAAATGGAATATTTTTTAACAAAATTCAAACAAACATTTAAATGTGATCACTGAAAAATAAAATTAAAGCTATATGGCACCTGCTTGAATTGGCATGCCGATTTAGAAGAAAAAATACCAGTGAATAACAGGATTGCTACCAATTCATAATAATTTGGGACAATCATTTCCCCAAATTTTCTTTCCAAAGTACAGAATAAAATACTGGTTCTTCTGACTACCCGTTTTGCTCAGCAATGTAGGATACTTCTTATAAACCTAAACACATGCACACGTGGGTGAAGGTGCTTGCGTGAAGGCATCAGGATTTGGCTGTATTTTAGTTCTTATAACTACCATTACATGACATAAAAAGTAGTTTTTTTCCTGGTTGTATATTATTATCCCGTTCCCCGTGTGAAGTGACATAACTGGTACCCCTTTTACACTAGAGCTAAAACCCGGGTTGCTTCTGGGTGTAAAAGGGGCCAGGGCTGGATTCCCGGGTCGAGGGACCGGGTAATCCAATCCAGGTTTACCCGGCAACAACAGGGTAATCCAATCCAGGTTTACTCCGTTTACACTGCAGGGTTTAACATGGCAACAACCTGTGAAACCCTGCAGTGTAAACGGAGCAATCTGGATCACGATGACCCGGATCGTGCCGCATGCCGCCCGATTGGCCGGCCTCAGTGGCGCTTGGCGATGACGTCATCTCAAAGTGTCCACTGCAACGCCGGAAGAGCTGGGTCACTGCAGACGTGGCTCCGGTGTGAACGCCGCCGATTCGGCAATATCCTGGGTCGGCGCCACAGTATTAAAGGATTAAGCTCCGGATCTGATCCGGATTGGAACCCTGTTCCAACCCCCGGGTCAGACCCGAAACTTTGGTGTAAAAGTAGTATGATTTGATAAGCCCTGCTTTGGAATGGTAACAATATGGACTTACAGAAGGGAAAACACCAGAATTAGAGTTTTTTTTTTTAAAGATGTGTGCCGACCCGTGTTTTTGTTTGACTTAGTCGTCTAGTTTTCGTTTTGCCAAAACCGCCCTCGCGTGTTTTCAATCTGTATTTTTTTTTAAATTGCTAATACAGCTAAAATCACATAAATTTGGTCCTATTTTTGTTCCTACAATATTGTGAGCTGACTGGCTAAACTAAGCGACAGAGCAGCGGCACAAACACACGGCACATTAAAAGAATACAGGACATCTATGAAACATTGACACAGCAGTGGCGAACAGGATGGCAGTTTAATAAACTATAAAAATGTTTGTCATCTATGCAAAAAGACAGTCAGCAATGTCCCAAAAAGCGCATAATGCAAAGAACAGAGGAGCAAGATGGAATTGGCCTTGGGCCCTTCCATCCAGCCACATGTTGTATATTAAACAGGACATACACAGTTTAACAAACCAATCACTTCAGCAACAGGGACTGCCACTTGTGGCTGAAGTGATTGGTTTGTTTGGGCACCCACAATACAAACTACCAATGGGCAGCTGACATTGCTGGCAATGATCTCTACATACAAACTGGCTCTACAGAGGCAAGATGTCATCGCCATCATCACCCTTGTCAGTGTGTACATCATCACACTATTAATTTGCCCCCGCTAGAAAACACCATTACAGGTGCCTCTGGACTTTGATGTAATTTCCGATAAAGGTCTTCCTTGTGGAAATTGTAGTTCACTTTGATGAACATCATCTTTTCCATTTGAAGAAGTAGCCTCCTTACACTGATCGCTGACAAGGTTCCCTGCTGAAAACTCTTCCGGAGTACACACTGGAGGGTGGGCAGCTAAAGTAAAGCATAGCAAGTTTGTGCAAGGGCCTACAAATTTTCCCTGCCAGTACTCAAAACAGACTGTCTGACTTGCCTATTTGGACACTATAATTAAAATAATCCTCCACCATGCTTTGGGTGGTGACTGTATCAGATGGAGTCGCGGTAGGTGCCACTAAGTTTAGGCAATTCTTTTAGGCCCCACCAGATGTCAAAATATTGTGTTGACTTATCTGCATCACAAGTGGGTCTCTTGGGAAAGCTCAGTTTTTCCTGGCAGCCGCAGTTGCTGGAGAAACTGAAGGAGGAGATGTAGTTGTGTCACGGGCTCCTTGAGCTGACAACTTGCTCCCCAGGAGCTCTTTGTATATCTTAAGATCTGTGTCCATTAAAAAGGAAAGACACGACATACGACTTAAAAACATATTGCTCAGATTTCAAGATGCAGACAACCCTTGGAACCTGGCGAAGTGAATAAAGGACTTGAGCTACAGGTCTGACAAACTGAAGGAGGGGTTGAAACAAAGTGATTCCTCTAAGTATCTCAAGCTGCTTTCCAAAAGTCTAATTTGGGGAATCCCCTGACTCAAGCTGGCAGTGTCTGAACTCATTTCAGAGGAGCACAACAAGCAGAGTATTCTCCACTGCACTGGAGTAAAGTACATTCTCCTTATGTCATGGCTCATTGTGTAGCTTTGGGTGCCTTTTTTACTGTTCCTCCATCCGCTGACGCATAAAAAGGGTATAAATCCACCGTGTTACTACCTCTTGCTTTAGGTGGTGGCAGGGCAAAAACAAACTGTTCTGGCAGGTGCTGCAATCTTTTACATGCAGCTTCTGAATGCCGAAAACAGACAGCAACTCCTGCTTGCCACTGTCATTTTTCAAAAATTCTGCACCACCAAATTGATTGTGTGAGCAAAACATGGGACGTGTTCAAAATCACCCAGCTGTAATGCGTTTGTTAGTTGCTGCAGTTCATGCCGCTGAAGGCAATACACCCACCCAGTGGGCTGTCAGCATGTAATCTTTAGTTTGCCCAGTTCCGCTTCCCCACATATCTGTAGTTAAGTGGACAGTGAGTACAATGGCATTTTGGAGGCCAATAATTACGTTTGTTTAAAGTCCATTTACAGAGCGGGAATTTCTTTTCTAGTAAAATGGAATCTAGATGGGATTTGGTAGCACAGGACCTCAATTAACGATCTAAAACCCACTGCAGTAATGCTGGATATTGGATGCAGTTATAATACTATCACAGCTGTCATAGCATCAGTGATCCGCTGTGCTACTAGGTGACAGCTGTCATACTTGCTTCCTCTAGCAAAGGATTAACAGTCAATTGATTTTTTTAATCTACTACTAGTAGTAGTCTTGTTCCCTTTCTGGGATACAGATCCACCCCCAGCAGCAAGTGTAGTGCTCAAGGATTCTTCTGAGGAATCCTGGATAGGGGAGTAGTCAGTTAGCTTTATCAAATTAGATGCAGGACCGATCATTATTGAGGATAATGATGATGAAGCGGTAGGAGATTACAACTAGCAGAGAAAAAGAAGCTAGCTGATGCTGGACTGCTTGTTGTTACTTTTTTAGCATAATTTTCTGATTTTGGTCAAAACTGTTCATGAATGTGCTGCAAACGTAGCGAGGAGGAGATTCCTAGATGATTAAGGTGGCTACCTCTACTTACTGTGGCTTTACAAACACTACAGATGGCAAGACAATTGTCAGGATTTGGGTAAAAATAATTGCACACATAAGAGGTGGATTTTTCGTCAGATGCTCAGACATGACAATGGCCTTCTCATCACAGGCAAGAACTGCTTCAACTGGTACCTCACTTACACAAACATCCTCATCATAAACATCTAAATTAGAACCAGTGTCAGCTACACAAATATCCCCCTCATCCTGTTGCACTTCCACCGTAGCATCCTCAATTTCTAAGTCTTCTTGACTTGTGCTGCTCATCCCCACATTGGCAGAGGGTGCAGAAATGGTAGTTTTCTCTACAAGTACAGTATCAGAAAGGTCAAGCTCACAAATAGCACTTGCATACACACAGACTCTCCTTAGGGATTGTTGACATTTCTCAACACCAGTGTTTGTTCCTCTACTGATATTACGGTTTTCATTTTTTTTGACACCTCTTCTAGACTCAGAGAGACGCTCTTGCATTGTCATGTGAGGCAGAAGTTGTCTGACTGAAAACAGTTGCAGAACTACCACTCAGAAATAAAAGAACAAGGCCTGAGCCTTTCCTTGACATTACATGTAGTGTATGGCATGTTGGCAATTTTGTGTTTTTCTGTAGAAAACTTTCCCTTTATTAAAGGTGTTTTATTCCTTTAGCAATGTAACATATGTATTTTTGGACTTTAGATGCCCTGACTGAAAGCCTCTATGCCCTTCAGCATTGGCTTTAGTAGATGACGTTGAAGTGGTATAGTCATGATTGGTGGTGGCAGCAGCTGTAGTGCTAGGTTGTTGTTCTACTGATTGATTGTCGTGCTCCATATCGACACCTGAAGTTTTTTCATCCAAAAAAAAAAAAAAAAACTTTTTTTTTTTTTTTTTTACAAAAATACTGGAGGTTCCCAGAGAGGTCTTCCATAGGAAATAAACCAGCATAGGTTATTAGTTTGCTTCCTAATGACTAAATATTCTGTGTGATCTGTGTCAAATATATCAAAGTAAATATGAAATGTAAATTATATTTAACTTTTTGGAGACAGTTTATGGATTTGTTTACTACTCTTAGGGGATGCATACACTGCACGGGTGCCCAAACGGGGCAACAATTGAAGTGCTCAGTCAGGCGCCCGATAGAAAAATTGAATTGCAGAATTACTTACTGAAGTATTGCGTCCTAATTATAAAACAAAGGGCTGATCCGCTGATTATCTTGAGGAGTGTACCTTCTCTGTCATCTTGTATACTGTGGAGTAACTATCTTTGTAAAGACATCTCATATGAGCAATAAATATCTATTTGCTTCAAGACACTGTCATCTATTTGCATCCTGTGATAACACCAGAATAGCGCAAAATACTATTATGTGTGAATGTTTTATGTTGAGCCTAGTGTGCCTCCAAGCCCAAGCAGTTCCAGGTATCGGTGGTAGAAGCTTAGGTGAAGTGGATTCATGTTCCAGGTGCTGGTGTAGGAGCCTGGATGGAATGCAGTGACAGGGGTCAGTAACAAGCAGTTAGCATGGTGAGAGTGGTGGAACAAGCCCATTCAGGTTTCTCAAGGACAAAAACTCATCGACGTACAACAAATCTGTGATTACCTGGCGGAGTGAGGTCATCCGGTCAGTTACATTGTGAGGAAACCGCAAATATTACATGCTAAAATATTTTATCTAGGAAATGCTGGTGTTTTGTAGCCCTGTGTGACCTCAGCCCAAGCATATCAACTCTTAAGACAACAATAAAAACATTAATTTTAGATGAAACAAAGCAAACCTAGAAGGATAAGTTCACCTACATTTTACCCCTCTATAAATCGAGTATTTCTATTTTGTGGAAAAATAGTATTATTTCCAACACCTATCAAATGGGTTTAGAAAAACAATCTGGCGAAAATTTTCAAATAAAAAATATCCGAAAAATGAAATACTAAGACCAAAATTAAATCCCTATTTGAAACACAACATAACATTAACTTAGAAAGAAATGCTTCTTGATGGTCGGAGTATGACCACCGACCATCCAGCTTCTGTAGCAACTAATTAGCCCCATGTGTCCGCCAAGACCCCCTGGAATCAATTCATGTCACATAGAGCTTCCAAACACATGGTACTATTTGTAGATGGAAAAAGCTTATTGGAAGAACATCACACTCTCATTGCCTCTTCACAGAAATCATATCTTTGGCAACATCTACATGAACAGTTTTCACTATTTGTCCACTTGACTATTGGCAAAAGGCCAGAAAGAAATTCAAACACAAAACAAAACACATGAAATGGGATGTATGTGTGTCTTTTTTTCCCCAAGTAGCCGTTTTTTTACTAGTATAAATATTTCCATTTTAAATTTCTGGCATAAACATGATCAGAAGCGCAAGGTTTTACAACCTGATGCTTCGTAACTAAACCACATATAGGGGTATTCAATATGGGTGCGATAACATCGTTTTTTGCGTTAATATCACTTGTTTTAGTTTTACACCGTATTCAATTTCAAAGACTTATCGCAGTTTTGAAAAGTCTTTGATAAAAAACGGTGATAACTTTTCACCATTGAATAGGTGTCGAAAAAAAGTGCAGAATTGGGGTTTAGGGGTGCAGGCTTAAAAAAAATAGCCTGCACCCCTGAGATTGACATTTAAAAAAGAACTGTGTCAAAAAAAGGTTTTAAAAAAAAATAGGGACACCCCAAAAAATGTATTTAAAAATTGGGGTGCAAAAAAAAAAAAAAAATGGGAAAAAAATTGTTAAACAATAGGGAAATAGGTTCAGGGCTATTCTGCAAGTATGCGGCAGATGTTTTCTAGAATAGAATTATAGCGGCAGGTGCACAAATGCAGAATTTTAAAAAAATTACTTTAGGGACACCAAAATATGCTAGTACCCATTTTCATGTACCCCAAATTTGATGGGACCACTTAAAAAAACAAAAAAAATAACCTAAGTGCTCTTCTGCATCACTTCTTCAATGTCGGAAAAAAAACACCTGCTGCGGCTATTTAAATCCCCCATAGTGTTCCCCCATGTTTTTACAACTTTAGGGGGTCTTACAATTATTTTAAGGAAAAATTCGTAACTTTATGCAAATCCAACTTCGGAGTTTCCCATTTTCGTAAATTTTATTTTGAATACGGGGATAAGCGGGAGCGCGCACCATACCTTTACGCAGAAAAAAACTCCAATATGAAACGTTAACTTCGCCAGGGAAGTTAACCTTTCATATTGAATACCCCTCATAATGTCTGTGTGGCAGTGATATGTTCAGTGTTAAAAACAAAAATCCCAGAGGTGGACATGATCTACCAGCTTGGACTACCGAAGACCACACAAGGTCATGCTGTTTGCAAAAAATGTAGTCATTCCCAGAGCTGTCCTTCCAAAGAGTAAACAAATAAAAAAGGTAAATAAGCCTTCTCTGGTTGGAAAAAAATGAAAAACAAAAATCTACCAACAACCCTTTTTCCACTATAAATCTCTGACGTTTCAGTACATGCTGTGTAAATGTGACAATGCTGCTCTGGTTTTCCTAGGACTTTGAACATTTCCCATAGGAGGTTGGATTAGGTGAATGAAAATTTCACAGAACGGGTGATAAATATGATGCAAAAGTAAAAAACAGAATTTAAATATAACATCATAACTGTACTTTCATTTATTCTCACATTAACTTTCTACTACAATTAAATAAAAAGGTTCAAGCGATAAGTCTCCTTTTGTTTCTTGGATGTAATCTGCCATGATTAAAGTCCTTGATAAGACCGAAACGGCTGCTTTTTGCACACTTCTGTGAGATGGTGTTTATGGAATAAAGGATATTCTTTTGATTAATACAAGTCAGTAGAGCTTCCCGATTATAACAAAAAAAATAAAAATAAATATATATATCTATCTAGATCTATACACACACACATACTAAAGTGCCAAAAGTCACGGAAAGGCAGTATGTAAAAGGTAAAGGTAGGTGGTGTCACCGTACTGTGTCGTTTCAGAAATGCCCAGACTACCATCAGTTGTAATCGGACATCTCGTGAATCACTTTGAACACTGGCTAGGCTGCTCATGGCAAGGCGATGTGAATTATCAGCGTTCGAAGGGAGCATGATAGTGGGTGCCTCACGGATGGGACATTCCATTTCTGAAATAGTGCGGACAGTCAACATTCCTTGAGCTGCAGTGGTATGTCTACAGGGAATACCTTATGGAAGTCAGTACCACCCACCGTGGACAGCACAGTGGCCGACCACGGGTGCTTAATGATCATGACCAGCGGCGTATAATCAGAACTGTCCATGGTAACAGACAAGCGACACTGGCTCAACTCACATCCACATTAAATACATGAGGTACCAGATGCATATTCATCAGGTAAGTGCAGTGTTCGTTAGATTCCATGGGATATGGTAGCAGAAGACCCACCAGAGTGCCTGTTAACTATGGCACCAGACACAGCGCCTCAACTGGGCTAGTGACATCGCTAAATGGACCCTGGAAGACTGGCAACATGTGGTGTGGTCCGATGAGTCATAGTTCCAGTTGTTACAGGCTGATTGTAGGTTGGGTCCGCTGGTCCACCTGAACACGTCATTGAATGGCAACCGCTATGTTGTATTACTTGATGACCATTTGCAGCCCTTCATGGACTTAAAAACTGCAAAAATTGTGTAAGTGGAATGGCGCTAGAAACACATTACAACATTGAAACAATGTAATCATAAATCATTTTATAAGATGCAAAAATTCAACGGCAATAATACTGATACAGCAAGGAAAAATATAATATTAAAACATGTACAAGTAAAACAGTGTCTCTGCGACAATATATGAATGAGTAAATAAAAATGAAATATTATTGCAGTTGCTACAGGTTAACAAAAAATGGGTATGGCTGTGTAAAGGTCCGTACAAGGAGGGAAAAGGCTTCCAGAAGTGAATGGGTGTTAATACCGGTAAACAGCCATAAAAATCAAAAATAAAAATAGGGTACCCTAAAAATGTAGCTGTGAGTAAGTCAGAGTGGTAAATGGACCGCAGCAATAGTGGCTAATGCTCACCCCTCGGACGTGATGTAGGTTAAGTCCAGAGCTGGATGCGATAGCAGCCTGGAGTGGAGACAGGCTGGTTCGCGGCTGGAAGTGCTGAGGGCTAGATGGCAGTGCAGATGCACACACAGGAGCACTGGAGCTGTGGACTAGACAGTCCAAGGCACAGCGGCGTGTGGTCGCTGGCGGGATGTAGCCGGGCTCAGTAGTGAGACAACTCTTTCCAATGATGGACGACCGGACTCCCAGTGGTCTGTGACTCTCTCCAGAGAGATGTAAACAGCGTGTTGATGGCTCACAGGGCTCGGCTGCAGCTGGTATTCCAGTCCTGTGATGGCTCAAACAGGACTCAAGGTGGAGAGAAATCCGGGCTGTGTGTCAAGCCGCTGGCTAAAAAAATGATGAAATGATGGGGTACTGGAGCAGTTGAATAGAGGAAAGTGGTCTCTGCAATCCTTAACGCGTTTCACTGCCTGTAGCAGCTTCTCCAAAAAGGCAGAATGAAACCATTGAATTCTTGCATCTTATAAAATGATTTATGATTACATTGTTTCAATGTTGTAATGTGTTTCTAGCGCCATTCAACCTACACAATTTTTGCAGTTCTTTGGCATTTTTTTGGTGCCTATTGGGAGTGGTGGCTTACTCCCAGGTGGAGGGCAGCTTTATACACATTTGTTATTCATTAGCGTTCCCGCTAGGCTGTTTTAACGGGGCGCAGCGCCCCCTGCCCTCCTTCTGGAGGGCAAAAAGCAACCTGCCCTCCAGGAGGAGGGCAAAAAGCGCCCTGCCCTCACAGCCTGCGGGTGCCGTTCTCACCCGCGGGACGCAGTGTCCAGCGGGTGGAGAAACATGCGGTGTCCCGGTCACCGCCGGAGAATACACGCCGGGCGCATGCGCCCGGCATCTATTCTCCCTTTCTGCAGCGCTTGGGGGCTGCCCGGCATGTCTGTGAGCGCCGGGCACGCCCCCAAGTATGACGAAAAGGGGACGCGTCTTATAGACACACCCCCTTTTCAGTAGAGCGCATAAGGTTGCCCTCTCTAGCTCCGGCGCCCTGCCTGCCGCCGGAGCTAGAGTTAACTCTAATTCATTATCATAATTACTGATATACACCCCTTTGTGGCGTTTGGTTTTTGTGTATTTTTGTTCTTCATGGACTTAGATGGAATATTCCAGCAGGATAATGCAGCGTGTCATTGGTCCCAAGCTGTCCAGAATCAGTATGAGGAGCATTCTGGAGAGTTCCAAGGAATGGTGTGGCCACTACGTTCACCCAACATGAACCCAATCAAGCATTTATGGGACATGGTGGAGAGGTCTATTCACACCCAAGATCCTGCACCTACAAATATCAGGTAGCTGTGGGAAACTATGCAGACCGTATGGGTCAACATCTCTCGAGAGGTCTTCCGTCCAATTGTGGAATCAATGCCATGTCAAGTTGCTGCACTTCGCCAGGCTAGAAGGGACCCTGCACAATACTAGGCATCTATCCCATGACGTTTAAGGTACAAGTGGCCCTTTCTTCACTTAAGTCGGGAGATGCAGGTTATGGCGCCATAAGCCGGGTGTTCAGTTGTGGTAACCTGCATTCTCTGACTTAAGCGCTTGCTGCAATGCCGTTAGCGCATGTGTTAAGCCTGAAACCAACATTGTGGCATTAGTTTATTCTGATTTCTACCCGGACCTCACGAGGGTGCCAGCAGAAAAATCCTCTAGTCAGGGTTAACAGTGCGACCAATTGAATAGCTCCGAAGACTCATTCCCGGCGCTATTCAACATCACAATTAATTGAATTCCCCCCTTATATGTGTGTGTCTAGTGACAAGGAAGGTCATGCTTTTGATCAGATTATAGCAGCAACACGACAGAGCATGTAATCCCCAAGCTCTTTGAAGTACTGTGTAGATAGTGTACACCATGCATCTTTAATAATGCCCACAAGTCCCTAATATTCGCCAGTGGTAAAAGCCTGCCATTGACAGCATGTTGAACTGCATCCCACCTGTGTTTAATTGGGTTCAAATCTGGCAATCAAGGGGACCAATTCATGATGCCAAACTCAGAGAAATGCTCCTCCTGCCATAATGCAGCAGCTATGGACCTGTGCGGTGGCGCACTGTCGTGCTGAAACAGCACGCTCCTGTCTGAGTGAATGCATAAAATTATTAACAAGGATGGTACACATCTTTAGCTGGTTATCTGCAGATCTATCAGGGGCCCTAAAGTGTACCAGCTAAAAAAATAAAAAACACCATAAAAAAAAGCAACCGCCACCCTGGACTGTCTCTTGTTGGCTTGCAGGATCCATTGCCTCATGGGGTTTTCTCCACATGTGTAAACTTCCATCTGCCTGAAACAGTATAGTACTTCAAATGCGGAAGATACCATTTAATTGAGGGGTGTGGTGGCATGTACAATTTACAAAACTCCCCAAGTAGTTGTATAGATAATATTTATATAGTGCGCCACCTCATTCACCAGTATTGGTGTTGCTGCTCTAAAGGGTAATTACCAATTCCCCAAAATGCAAAAATGTGAAAGAATCTAAAAAAAAAAAAAAAAAAAAAAAAAAAGAGCGCCTGAACTCCAATGGAGACAATATACAATCTGCAACTCTCCGTTAGAATAATAATTTATGAATAGTATATATTCGTGTTCACTCTAGCTCCAGTGGCAGGCAGGGCGTCGGAGCTAGAGAAGGCACTTCCGCGCGCCCGAAAAGGGGCGTGGCCATTGAAAAGGGGGCGTGTCTATAAGACGTGTTACCTTTTCGTCACTCTTGGGGGCGTTCCCGGCACTTATGGATACGCCGGTCAGCCCCCAAGCGCTGTTTACTGGTAGAATAGATGCATGCGCCCAGCGTCTATTCACCGCACATTTCCCCACCCGCGGGACACTGCGACCCGCGGGAGAAGACTGCACCCGCAGGCTGTCTTATCGGTGCGCTGCGCAGTGAGGGCAGGGCGCTTTTTGCCCTCCAGAAGGAGGGCAGGGCGCTTCTTGCTTTCCAGAAGGAAGGCAGAGCGCAGCACCCCACTAAAACAGCCTAGTGGGAACACTAGTATATTAAATCTACCATAAAAAATAGGACTAATAATCCCACATAAAAAACATATGTAACAATATTGCACAGATAGAATATTTAGGAGTTTCATATGAAATAATTTCATGCAAAGTAAGACATTTTATCCAAATGTATCTCTTCTGTGCTCCTTTCAATGTATCAAAAGCACTTTGCAATAGAGATTTTGCTCAGAGAAAACCCTGAAGGTCTCTTTCAATAGTAAGGGTATATCCGTGGAGAAGGGGAAAAAGGTGTGTACCCCACAAGTCTTTGTACATGCCTTTTTACCCCTTTATCCACGCATATCTGCAAAATATAATTGGAACCAGCTCACTTCTCATTAACAGCCAAGCACATGATCATCGTTCTATGGAGCATATACATTAGCAATCTGAAAACCACAATTGAACAATTTGAAGATTTATTGCCCGATCTTAGAATCTCCCAATCTAGCAATCTGCGCCCATACATTATAGATCGTTTTCAGTGATTTGCAGGTCATTTTTAGCAAACACAGATCTGCCAATCATTTTATTAGTAACGGTCTGCAAATCTGCTGATCATGTCCATACACTAGCAATCTACAGCCTCAATCGATCTGTGAAATCCAACATGTTAAGGCCCCCATACATCAGTAGTGTTCACTCTAGCTCCGGCTGCAGGCAGGGCGCCGGAGCTAGAGAGGGCAACCTTGTGTGCGCGCGTCCAAAAACAGGGCGTGGTCATGAAAAGGGCGGTGTCTATAAGACGTGTCCCCTTTTCGTCATACTTGGGGGCGTGCCCGGCACTTACGGACACGCCGGGCAGCCCCCAAGCGCTGCAGAAAGGGAGAATAGATGCCAGGCGCATGCATCCGGCGTCTATTCTCCAGCGGTGACCGGGTCACCGCACGTTTCTCCACCCGCGGGACACTACGGCACCCGCAGGCTGTGAGGGCAGGGCGCTTTTTGCCCTCCTCCTGGAGGGCAGGGTGCTTTTTGCCCTCCGGAAGGAGGGCAGGGCGCCGCACCCCGCTAAAACAGCCTAGCGGGAACGCTACATCAGAGATGGATTTCAGCAATCGTGCAATTTGCAATCGATTGTGTATAAAAATCTAAACAATTCCAATCACTTTTTGGTTGCAATCTGTGAAGCCCATACATTTCAATCAGCTTGTCCAACATGTTGGATTTCACAGATCGATTGGGGCTGTAGATTGCTAGTGTATGGACATGATTAGCAGATTTGCAGACCGTTTCTAGCAAAATGATGGGCCTTTCAAGATTGCCAGATCTGTGTTTGCTGCAATCGATCTGAAAATCACTGAAAAAGATCTGTAGTGTATGGGCGCAGATTGCTCGAATGGGAAATCCTAAGATCGGGCAATAAATCTTCAAATTGTTCAATTGTGGTTTTCAGATTGCTGATGTATGGGGGCCTTTAGACAATCTGATTTAACAATTCCAATCACTTTTTGGTTGCAAACTGTGAAGCCCATATTGTACATTGCAGATTTTTTTATACAATTTGCAATTTGCAGAATTGCCACAATCGATTGCTGATGTATGGGGGCCTTTACCCCTGAGCAATACCCCAGCCATTTATTTTGCTCTTGCAGCAAATTGTTTAATGGGAAAATATTGGCTATTTCAAGATGGGTACTAGTGTTCACTCTAGGTCCGGCGGCAAGCAGGGCGCCGGAACTAGAGAGGGCACTTCCGCGCTCCCGAAAAGGGGGCGTGTCTATAAGATGCATCCCCTTCTCATCACTCTTGTGGGCGTGCCCACAACTTACGGACACGCCGGGCAGCCCTCAAGCGCCTGGCGTCTACTCTCCGGCGGTGACACATTTCCCCTCCCGCGGGACACTGCGACCCCACGGGTGAAGACGGTACCCGCAGGCTGTGAGGGCAGGGTGCTTTTTGCCCTCCTTCTGGAGGGCAGGGTGCTTTTGCCCCACTAAAACAGCCTAGCGAAAACGCTAGGTACTTTATTACCTGGTAGTATGCCATATCCATTATAGCCCTTGATGTTGTACACTGTATTTCCTTAAATATTTCCAAATAGTGATCAATATCAGAAATACTAGTGTTCCCAATGTTTTAGCGGGGCGCCGCGCCCTGCTCTATTTTAAAAGGGCAAAATGTGACCTGCCCTTTTAGCGCCTTTGACCTGCCCCACTAAAACAGCTTGCCCTGAGCTTTCGCCACCCGCGGGCCACAGTGTCCCATGGGTGGGAAAAGTTGCGGTGACCGATCACTGCCAGATGAATAGATGGCATGCACATGCGTATGGCATTTTTTCAGCATGATGGGAGAGCTTGGGGGAAGCCCAGCACGTTCGTAATGCAGCGTAGCCACAACTCTATTACGACATCGTAATCCGCAATTTGCTCAGTAATCGGGCACAAATCGTGCAAATTAATGTCGGGAACGACCAGCGATGTGCGCTCCCGCTGGTCGTTTCTGACATCAATCATCGTCCAAACATGCTGGTCCATCTGCTGATGACAGATTACCCATGTTCGGGGATGAATGATGTGCCTACACTGAACGTTCAATGTAGGCACAGCATAGACTGTGAAACGACTGCACGATTACAATGTCAAAATCGTGCAGTCATTTCACCGTCTGCTAGTGGATACGCACCTTAAGTGTGACGAATTGGGGGCATGTCATAAGGGCACACCCCCTTCTCCACTCTGTCACACCCCTTTATGGAGCGCGTGTGTAGATACTATGTGCCCAGACCCTCAGCACTGGCTAGCGGTAACACTTCATACCTTACTATGATTAGCTGTTACATTTATAGCAAAAATACCAATTGATCATACTGCTCCCCTGTACCTTGGTTATTAAGGGGTCATGGTTCTCACAGTTACTGATAGGTGTACATGTATACTATATTAGTATGACATTTAACATGTTTTACATAATTATAAAAATATATGACCTAAAACAAGATTACACAACCCTTTATACTACAGGGCAGTGTTGGCTAACCTTGACACTCCAGCTGTTGTGGAAGTATATATCCCAGCATGCCCTGCCACAGTTTTAGCATACCCTAATAGCAAAACTGTAGCAGTGCATGCTGGGTTATGTAGTTCCATAACAGCTGGAGTGTCAAGGTTAGCCAACACTGCTATAGGGAATAGTGGTTGCAAGGGTGGAGAAAGCCGGTAAACACCCAGGTTAAGTCGCCGACTTAACTGCTTCCCCCGGCGCTATTCAACTCCCAGTGAATTGAATCGCCCCTATCGTGATTATATATAAGGGAGGAATAGAGGTTACCATTGCAGCAAAGGACTTGTGTTGAAATCCAAGCAGGGTGCTATGTAGAATTTGTACATTCTCTGAATAAGCTGTGGAAATTCCTCCCACACCCAAATCAATAGTGGGAGGTAAATTAGAAAGTAAGCTGGGCAGGGACTGATTCAGTAAGCAACAGCAATACATTTGCCTTGGATACTTATCAACTCATTAGTTTTCTCAGACTAGCTTTTATTTCTAAATCATGTTGTCCACTCAAACATTGACCTCCATGTAGCAAAAGGTTTAAATATCAGTTATAAATATGAACTTAAAGTGGCTACACCATTTCTCTTATATTTTCTGGAGTAAAAAAAACAAATAAAAAAAAGTTGGACATACCTTGAAAATCCTTTTCCACAAACACTGCAGGTATAGGGCTTTGTAATTCCTCCTTCATGAGATCTTACATGATAGGTCATGCGGTCCTTTCTCTTGAAACGTTGATTGCAGACTGGACACTCAAAGGGTTTCTCATCTGAATGGGATAGCTTGTGCCGATTTAGATGATAAACATCCCTGAATGCCTTCCCACACATCTCACACGCATGGTTTTTCTTAACAGGTTTGCTAGGCTTCTTCACTGGCTGAGTAACGGGCATAGTTGGGATACTAGCGCTGGCACTAGGAATTGTAGATGAAGACGATGTTGTAACAGTCGACAGTATCCCTGCAATTGTTGAAACCAAGGAGGTTCTACTATTATCTCCTGCAATAGTTGATATGAGTGGCATGACCGGTGCAGTCTGTGTTTTCTTTGGTCGTGACACTAACTTAATTCCGGTATGACAGGATTCATGGCGCCTTAAATGGTAACTGTCCCTAAAGGCTTTGCTGCAATAGGTGCACACAAAGGAAGTTTTGGTCTTTTCTTTCTTTACTACAACATGCTCTTTTAGACCCTCCGTCTGAAGTTGGGATTTTTGAGTTATTGGTAAAGGTAACATAGGTTTTTGATCAGGAGGCTCAACCGGAGCTCCCAAGAGTGGCAGCAAGCTGTTCTGAGCAGCCTGCTGTTGATGATGGTGATGGTGGTGGTGGTGGTGGTGGGACGACGCTTCATGAGCCTGAAAATAGTAAAAATAAAAAAATCTATATATATATATATATATATATAAACATTTTCTAATAAAAGATGCAATCATGTAGCATAATGAAATTGTTGATATACAATCATAATGTTAAGAATCACTTGGTTTCCGAAATAAAATAGTATGAACTAAACTTGTAAAGAAAAATAAAATAAATAAAAAAAAATATATGATATTGTAGATGTACCCAGCGCCAACAGCAGAAAAAATGACCACCTTATAACCCTTCTGGGTTTATAATGACTCGCAGTGTATTGCACTCCTCTATTAAAGGTGTCAGCTCTTAACAACAAAAGTCTGGTGGTGCTAGCCACCATAAATTAAAATAAAGATAGTGTACACAAAGGTTGAAATGTGAGCGACAAAAGTGCTTAGTACACTCTATTATCTATTTAAATAATTCAGTAAATCTGTGAAAAACGCTTAGTAGTTCATATGTAGTGTTTTAAAACAAAGTGCAAAAATAAACACAAAGTGCCAAGTGAATAATTTAACCTCAATAAATAATATGCAAGTGAATAAATACGTGTTTAAAATAATAGAATTATATCTAAATTTTTAAAAATTTAAAAATTTCCGGAGGCTGATCATACATCCATGAACTCTTCAATTTCTATTTTATCTAAAAGATAAGCTTTTTTCAGTTTATTCCTCCTTTTTATCCTATGTATATTATTTATTGCTATGTTTTTATGTACTTTTTCATGATTGTAGGTGTCATATTTATGAATTAAATAATTTTTAAAAATTTAGATATAATTCTATTATTTTAAACACGTATTTATTCACTTGCATATTATTTATTGAGGTTAAATTATTCACTTGGCACTTTATGTGTTTATTTTTGCACTTTGTTTTAAAACACTACATATGAACTACTAAGCGTTTTTCACAGATTTACTGAATTATTTAAATAGATAATAGAGTGTACTAAGCACTTTTGTCGCTCACATTTCAACCTTTGTGTACACTAAAAAAAATATATATTATATATATACACACACCCTTCAGACCTAGGGCCGAATTCAATGCCGCGATCGGCGAAAACTCCATAGGCAAAAACAGGCAAAATTTTTTTTACAGGAAGTGCAAATTCCATATTTTAATACAAGTGTGGGGACTTTGGGCGCCCCTCCCCTCCCCCCTAATTACTAATTAGGCAAAAAGAAAAAAATCTTAATTTACCCCAAAAGAGACATGTAATTTTAAGTAAACAGTTTTGGAAAATGGGGCTTAAGTACCGGGATAGGTATTTTGGGGTGCTGTATGGATGGGACAAGTGTTTTCAGGATTGCAGGAGGCTGCAGCAGGTGTATTTAACTTTTTTATTCTGCACTTTACAAACCCCAAAATATACTAGTATCCATTTACATGTACCCCCAATTTAACTACAGCAATTATTTTTCCTAAAAGACATTGCTTAATATCATTTTTCAACACTTATGCAAATATTTATAAAACAGCCCTTTGACTCAAAATAATTCCCTAATTACTTTTATTATGGCTAATAAAAAACACTTCTATATTGATTCCCCAGGTGAGTTAGGCATTATGATTGGTACAGACTGATTTCCCCCTTAAAAACTGACCTTTTCGCCAGTTCCGCTATTCGCTGCATTCGCCCATATGCATTTTCACCTGTTTTACAATGGAGTAGGCCAAAAAGTGGGTGCGCGCATTGAGTAAGCAGGCAAAAACTTTGCCTCAAAAGACGTGAATGAGGCGAAAACATCTCGCTTTTCGCCGCTAATTGAATCCGGCCCATAACATTAAGACCACCTAATATTGTGTAGGTCCCCATCATGCCCCCAAAACAGCTCTGACCCATAGAGGCATGGACTCCACAAGTCCTCTGAAGGTGTCTTGTGGTATCTGGCACCAAGATGTTTTTGTGAGGTGGGGCCTCCATGGCTCTGACTTGTTTTTCCAGAACATCCTACAGATTATCTAATGGATTCAGATTTGGGGAATTTGGAGAACAAGTCAACACCTTGAACTCTGCCAAGTACAAATCATACCACACCAAATCAACACAGGGTTCAGACCATTTCAGATTATAATGAAATTTGGTATATTAATTGACTCCTTGGGTGTGAAGATAAATTCAAAATATTAGGCTGATATGTACACTGGTTTTTACGTTACATGCCTTTAAATCTGCCATTTTTTAACGAAAAATTTGCCATTAACAGTTTTTAGGCCGAATGTACACCATTTCTGAAAAGGAAATACTAAAAACAAATGAAATCTTCAGCCAGTCACAACCATCAAGTAGCACCATCCATCCAGAGCAGCAGCACCAAATTGTAATGATCTGTAGTAAGCTTTCTTAAAATATGTGAAAGACATAACATTATCATAAAAGATTTTAAATATTTTAGTCATATACATCAAAGGGATTAAGGAAATAAATAAAAAACTAAAGAACAGGCCTAGATAGTCCAAAGTGAGTAACTTATGTAGCAGATGATCTCAAAATAAAACTTTGGGGATTTAGTAACAATATGAACAATCTGAGTTTTTTAAAAATATGGATTTTTGGAGTAAATCAAAATTTTGATCAACCTAAGATTTGGGGGGTTTCTTTACACCCATGGGAGGTATTTATTATACCAAATTTCATTGAAATAGAGAATGTAATGTAGATTTTTTTTTTCCAAATTGTGCATTTGATGTGCAATGACCAGTACCTCAAATCATTCCTGAACAATTTTTGCAGTGTGGCAGGGCACATTACCCATTGGGGCATACCATTGCCATGAAGGGGTGTAACAATGTTTATGTAGGTGTTACGTGTCAGAGTAACATCCAAATGAATGCCAGGACCCCAGGTTTCCCAGCATAACATTCCCCAGAGCATCAAACCACCTCTGTCGGCTTGCCTTCTTCCCAAAGTACATCTTGGTACCATCTCTATCCCAGGTAACCGACGCACAAGCACCCGGCCATCCACATGATGTAAAAGAAAATGTGATTTATCAGACCAGGCCACCTTCCACCATTGCTCCATGGCCCAGTTTTTACCCTCACAAGCCCATTGTAGGCGCTTTCAGCAGTGGACAAGGATAAGCATGGGCACTCTGACCGTTCTGTGGCCACGCAGCAATCTAGGATGCACTGTATTGTTCTGACACCTATCATAGCCAGCATTAACTTTTACAGCAAATTGTGCTACAGTAGCTCTTGAATGTGAATGGACCAGATAGGTGATAGAGATGCTTTTTCCCAGTCATCTAGCCATCACAATTTGGCCCTTGTCAAAGTTGCTCAGATGCTTATGCTTGCCCATTTTTCTTATTGCCAATACATCAACTTCAAGAACTGAGTATTCACTTGCTGCCTGATGCATCCCACCCCTTGACAGGTGCCATTGTAACAAGATAATCAATGTTATCCACTACACCTGTCAGTGGTTTTAATGTTATGACTTGATGGGTGTATATAAATAGCTTCTGTTTTCGTACTTCTCAGATGTATATAATCAATATAAAACATTGTGAAATACTGAATGTAGGCAAACATACGGCAACAGTTGAAGTCATTGCTCAATGAGGTAACGGAGGAAGAAGTTTTTGGACAATCTTGGAATGATTACTGTAAATGGCATTTTAGAATAGATAATTTTATCTCTTATGTATAGGTGTTTAATAAGAATTTAAAGATAACTGCACTAGGAGAAAAAAAAGGATACAGACAGAATAATATTTTATATGCAGGTAGAACCTACAGTTTTTAAATCATCTAAATAGGCCTAAATATACTCAATTAATGCACATACTCTTACCATATATTTACATATATAGAACACTAAATGGGCACCCCTAATAATTTTCAACTTTACAATTTATTCTGTTTGATATTATGATAAGTCAGACCTGGAGTTAAAATAAATGGTAAAATAATAATTAACTTTTTATAATTTTTGAGTGCCCATTGGAGCAATTCAATCGTCCAAAGTGGCTAAATCCGTTTAAAGTACTGCTTTGGGCGGCCAAAGTGCTGTTTGGGCACTCAAAGTGCCGACTTATCGCACATCTCTGCTCGCCATCTCAGGAAGCTGCAAGCAGAAATGTGTACAGTAGCGGCTATTCGCACATGAACAGAGCAACAAATTGCTCCAATAGCCGCACAAAAGAAATAGCCATGGTAATAACAATTGAATTGCCCCATAGAACCATATTTATGGGCAGACACTATACTGCACATAAATCTTTATATTAAAAGCATAATAGTTATTTATATGAATTGATCCAGAAAATTTGCAAACTCGCTTGAGGAAAAACTAAATATCTACCCACATATAGGTTGGCCATAATATCCCTTTAATCCGGGAAACCTATGAGTTACACAGGTCTGGGGCTAATTAAATTCATGCCTTGATGTAACCTGGTTTTAAGCAGCCCCAGAACCTGTGTAATTCATATGTGTCCCAGATTAAAGGAATATTATGGCAAACCTACCCATATACACATTTCAGAAAATAAGTTGGCAGGATCAGTGTCCCTCCCATCTTCAGTAACCTGAGCCTTTAAGGCACATAAAATCTATACTGAAATAAGGTTGTCATAGGCTTAAGTTATCAAAGATCTTTTGAGATTCAAAGTACTTTTCTTAGAATGATGTGCAAGTAATGGTGCATACACACGGTCAGATTTTTCCTTCAGATATGAACGATAACGATTTAAAAATCGTTCAGTCGTTCATATCTGAAGGAAAATCGTTCATATCGGACATGCCTGAACGATGGACGATCAACGATGCGCGTTCCCGATGGTCAGATAACGATTTCTGACATCTGATGTGTTTGCAGTCAGACTTGGACGATTCCATTCATTTTAATGCAGTCAAAAATTGTTCAAATCTTTGGTAAAATCGTTCAAATCGTTTAATCGTTCATCTGACAAATCTGACAAGTCTGACAAATCTGACAAATCTGACCGTGTGTATGCTCCTAATACAAATTACTGGTAGGAGATACCACTGAATAAATGCTAAACACTAGGTCAGAAATACAAGTCACATTTTTTGTTATGTCCAGCTGTAATAAACAGTGTATATTGTGTGAGGTAGCTCTCCTCTCTATGAATGTAGTAGAAGGGGTTTACTCTATAAAACACAGTACGAGAATTTCTGATGATTAAAAGGGAAAATATTCATTTTCACTTTATGCTTCACATACGGTGTACGAAAATTAATGGTATATAAATCTGCATCATCATATTTTCTAAATCTTTGAATAAGCCTATCATAAGAAGAAAATAGAAAAAGGAACATCTTGTGCAATACCCTAACCCCCCCCTACCCCAACCATCCAGGGGGTGTCTTACCCTAAACCACCCCCCCACCACCACCACCGCGGCTAACAGCTAGAAAGCCCCGCTTACCTTCGGTCGGAAGGCTGTCGGGATTACGTCGTCGGGCTAAAGATAGGGCAGATGACATTGCTGACAATGATCTCTACATACAAACTAGCTCTACAGAGGCAAGATGTCGTCGCCATTATCAGCCTCACCCTCATCAGTGTGTACATCATCTTCTGGAATCCACCATTACAGATGCCTCTATTTTTTTTTTTAACGTAATTGCCGGTAAAGGTTTTCCTCATAGAATTTGTAGTTCATTTTGATGATCATCTTTTCAACATTTTGAGGAAGTAGCCTCCTATGCTGATCAGGTTCCTAGATGTGCTGAAAACTCTGAGTGCAAGGACTTAGGTGAGTATAGGATTTTTTTTTTTATTTTTTTTTAACAGGTACACCCATTGGAATTCTACTTGGAGAAGGAGACAGAACAGCTGGCAGCTGGTATGTGCGAGTGTGGTATGTATGTAATAACACTGTACATGTATGTGTGTATCTTGTGGTTTTTGTTTCACTATTTTTTTTTTTTACAGCGGGTGTATAGGTGCCTGTCGCCTGCTGCACTTGTAGTTCCACAAGTGCCGAAGGGCAGGCAGGCTGGCACCTGTAGTTCCACTGTAAAAATCAATAGCTTCTATCTATTTTCACCACTATTACCTCCGTACTGACAGCCCAGGGGTGCGGGGAAGAGCCCCGGGCTTCAGCGTAAGCCTGGGGTGTTCGGGAAAGGGGGGACCCCTTTATTGGGGAGGTTCCCACCTCCCCTGAGATCCCCGGCTTGGGCTGACCGGATTGGGGTAATAAGGCTTTAGGCGGGGAAACCGGTGACCCACTACTTGTTTTCCCCCATATTTTTCAGAACCATGAGTGGCTGAGCGTCCCGGAGCTAGTTATGCTTATTGTGGGGGGACCCTATGTCATTTTACTTATTTTTTATACAGGTATAAACACACAAGCAGTCTTCACATAACTCACCGATATGTGCAGGCTGCTTGTTTGAGAGAGTTTGGCTGCAAGAAGACACTTGCAACTCAGGTGAGAAATCTTATTCTAAACTTCCAACTCGGGTGAGAAATCTCGATCTAATAGACCATCGGAAAAGTCGATTTGGCCTAAACACGCTTCTTAGTAAATTTGAGAGTTTCAGAAGCCTCAAGTCACCCGAGTTTCGGCAATACAAATAGAGTGAAAAAAAAAAAAAAAAAAACCTCGAACAGAATAAACTTAGTAAATATACCAAATAAATTATTTATTTTGTAAGCCACACACACACAATATTATATTAAATAAAACAAAAAACATTATATTATAAAAAAAAAAAAACATTTGCTGTCTGCCTATTGAACAAACTAGCTCCACCTAGTGGGTTGTTACTGTAGGAGGCACAGACATCAAAGACAGTGATACCCCTTTCATATTGTAAACCCGGGTCGCACCCAAAATTTTCTACATGGGTCCATCCCGGCGAGACCCCTTTCAGGCTAGCAGTCCTACCCAGCTTATTGCAGGGTCGATGAGAATCTCCAAGTGCTGGCTCTTCCTATGCTGTGAACGGGTCTCGGGTGGCATCAACCCGGGTTACCAGTTCACACTGCACCGCGAGCCGCGTTAAAACAGTGTTCAACCCTGCTCGTTAACCGGGTTGAAATGCCGGGTATCTCAACCCGGGTTATTTCAACTGGGCTCTTTCACACTGCACAATAACCTGGGTCGCTGTGCATCCACGCAAAATAACCTGGGTTATTGCTGGCGGTGTGAAAGGAGTATTACTGTCACTACTAGGCTAGCTAAGCTAACTAGCCTACCCTCCTCCTTCCGTCCTGTGACAAATGACGTCAAATCACCGTAGATACTTACATCGGATCTAAAACACGCAAGATCCGACGCGGGGAAGACGACATCGCGCCTCTTTCGCATACAAAAATGGCGTAGAGAGCTGAGCAGGGAACCAAACCTGCTTGTGTGTGTGTGTGTGTCGGGACCTAGAGCAAGGGCATTACTGCGCGCGCCAGGAAAAGGGGGTGTGGCCAATGAAAAGAGGCGTGTCTTTATTACACGTCCCCTTTCCGTTACTCTTGGGGGCGTGCCTGGCACTTACGGATATGTCGGGCAGCCCCCAATCGCCGCGGTCACTGTGAATGGATGCCGGGCGCTGCTCTGCCGTTTTCCCCAACCGCGGGACACTGTGGCCCACAGGTGGACAGAACCCGCAAGCTGTTTCAGCGTGGCGCGCGCTGGAGGGCAGGGTGCTTTCTGCCCTTCAGAAACAGGGCAGGGCGCGGCACCCCGCTGAAACAGCCTAGCGGGAACGCTATATATACATACACACACATATATACACAATGGGTGTGCAATAAGTTTCTGGATGTGCAGTGCATAGTTAGAATGGACACAATCTTGACTGTGTGATTGTGAACTTTAAATCTCTAACTAAAGTTCTTGTGAAATTTCAGGGCACAGAACTGTATATAAGCAGAACTGCACACCGAAGACAGCTTGTTCACTGCCTTCAAGAAACTCAATATGGAGCTTAACAGAGACTACTGGAGAGCTGTGATCTTTTACAACTAGAAGAGTGGTCTGGGACATCAGGAGAGTTTTGACCGACTGCGAGCTGCTTATGGGGAGGAAGCATCTTCCCGAACAACTGAGCTTGAGGGGTTTGCAATATTTGGCACAGGAGACGGTCCATGGAAGAGAACACTACGGCTGATCTGTGCCCACCATCACCGAGGACAACGTTGCTGCTGTTTGGGCCATAGTTGGTGGCCGGAAAGGTACATGTGGCCCAGTTAGAGAAGGAGATAGGCATCTCATTGGGATCCATCCACACAATACTCCACAAAAAGCTTGGCCTGAGCAAGGTTTCTGCACGCTGTGTGCCCCATCAGCTGACTTGAGAAAAAGGAGGCTCGGGTGACATGGAGCCGCAACATCCTGGCCAGGTTTGATTGTGGTTGCTCAATCTATCTGGGAGATCATCAGTGGCGATGAATCCTGCATCTATAGTTTCGACACAGAGACCAAACAGTTGATCCAGTGGACCCCACTTGGAGGTGCGCCACCACAGAAGTTGTGAATGCTGTGTGGCCAAGCAGATGGTGGCTGTTGTTGTGGCCAAGACAGGTCATGTAGCTACCATACCACTCATGTAGCAGCGCAGTCACTGAGGACTGGTACGCCAACCAATGCCTGCCGCAAGTGTTGGAAGCCATTTCCAGGCGCCGTTCAAGAACTTGCACTCGTGGTGCCCTTCTCCGTGACGACAATGCACCTGCCCACAAGTGCTGGAAAGTGGTGGATTTTCTGGACCATGGTCATCCACCGTACAGTCCACTCTGGTCTGTATCTCAGAAGTTTGTTGCGTCAGCTAAATGTGCTAGAAGCAAAGTAGAGAGCAACACCCCAGGCAGGAAAGTGGAACTGCACGAGTTGTGACAGGTGCAGGATGCTAGATTGAACATTAGTGGAGACCTATATTATATCCAAACATTTTATTACAGAGCACAATTCCAACCCAGAAGAGATCAACCTTAAAGCAATAGAATATATGTGACACTGGGCAAAAGAGGAGGAGACCTGAGCAACCTACTTTCAAAAAGAGATGTACTGGATATTTGAACTCAGGAGCTCATTCATACCCGTTCGCTAAGATGCACTCTCACTGCTGCCGATGGTATGCAGTGCGCATACCTACAGTATATATAAAGCAGAACAAGAGGGGGAGGAAAGAAAACCTCCAAGAAAACAACTTAATCTTTAATCTCTCAAGACGGCACCTAACGACGACTGAAACAGAGGTGTTAAAAAAAAAAAAAAAAAGGAAGGTCTGTCATTTGGGGCCAACAAACTTCCATAATGGCTTTGATTGGAAAAAGGAATTACATAATGTCTCTCGCAAATTAAGCCTAAAAGAATATTTCCAAAATAAACCTTCCACTATTGATAACTCAGTTTCTGCCCAGTTTCTTAGAAGTATGTCTAGATACACATTCGATCCTATCTCTAGCAATGCATCCATAAAAACCTTCAGTAGGTTACTAGATGACTGTCACTAGATATATCAGTACACCTCAACAGGTTCGACAGACTCAAGTTGAGCGTCAAGCTCTTAAAGGACATTAGTTCAAACCAGGGCGTGGTTATCCGACCTCCAGATAAAGGTGGTGCTATTGTCCTTCAAAACATCGAAGATCATAGGAGAAGAAATTATACGTCAACTGAATGAACCTGGATTGTATATGAATCTTAAAAAGGACCCAACTGACTGATATCGTTAAGAACTAAGAGATCTTCTAACTTTGGCTGCGGAGGAAGGCAAGATGACGAGATCGGTTGTAAAAGCATTATGTCCGGAACACCCTAAGGTGCCCGTCCTTTATACACTACCTAAACTCCATAAGGATGCCGATAGACCACCTGTTAGGCCGATAATAACAGTTGGAGATTCACCGTTTTACCCTACAGCTCAACTATTGTATGGCATTTTATAACCGCTTTTACGCTTAGAAAAGACATTTTTGAAAGACACTACAAACGTCCTCAAATTATGGATGTAGATACTATCCCTCTTGACACACTTTTATGCTGTTTGGATGTGAACAGCCTATATACGTCTACTCTTCATCCAGAACGTATGCAGTGTATGAAAGAATTTCTACGTGAACATTTACCATCAACATCTTTTGACCATAATCTATTTTCGTCCCTCCTGGAGATGACACTCCATAAGAACTACTTCCTGTATGATGGTGCTTTTTTTGTCCAGAATCGCGGATGTGCAAAAGAATCACCAGTTGTACCGTCATATGCGAACACATATGTTCTTTCAAGAAAAGGAAATGTTCACACAAAATGTGGAAGTCCAACAGTAGATCAGATTATTTATTAATTATATAGATGATATATTTATGCTGTGAACCGGAGGTCTGGAAAAGCTGGAGATGCTGATGCAACAAATAATTAAAATTCATCGATTAATTTCACTTATATATACAGCTTTGAGACATCTCACTTCTTGGATGTTCAGATTTATGTCAAAGAAGGAAAAATATATACAGAAATCTATAACAAAAGTACAGATAGGAACACCTTTCTACTGGCATCCAGCCATCACCTAGTGGCCCTGAAACAAGGACTTCCACTCTCTACTAACCAGCGACCCCTCACGGGTGCCGAAATTATTGGATGATCAGATCAGTACATTTTTGTCAAGGGGGTATGACAAAACCCTCTTACTACAACAAAATGAGAAAGTATTGAATATGTATCGATAGTGGCCACAGACCTTCCAATTTTTAAATCCAGTAGACCATTAGCAGCGTTTAGGAGAGGTCGCAATCTTCGAGACCTACTGGTTCATACCGACATCACGGGAAGAGATATACAAGTACGGAAGGTTCATACTAAGGCCCCGAGCTCCTATAAGTGTCTGAACTGTGTCACATGTAAAGTTCTTGATCAACGATAAAAGCTTCAAAACATCCACACAAGGACATATATTATAATATCAATCAAGTCCTCACGTGCACGTCTACTCATGTTCTATATATTATCTGTCCATGCAGACTTTATTATGTATTCTGCGAACGCATGGCTCTTCACAGATCTTCAATCAAATTGGCACTTGCAGGAAAGGAAAATGACCAGCCTGTGGTGCGTCACTTTAAGGACGCGGGACATTCGTTGGCATCCCTACAGTACATGATTATTGTTCATGTTCAAACATAACTGAGGGGTGGTGATAGAGCTAAAATATTGCTAAATAAGGAAGCGCAGTGGATCTTTCGCCTGGATACTGTACACCCTAAAGGACTGAACGATAAAATTAATTGGAATTCTCTGCATTGAAGTCTAGACTGCAATAGATTACTTACATGATAATTAGTGATGGTTTCTCTTTGTGATGCTCTTCTATTTTATTGTGTGTTTTCTGTTGGTATATCTTTTTGTTTATTTTTATATTTTACTAATGCTTTTCTACTGTTTATAATATAATCCATGTGGTTTTATAGTGGCAAGTCATTTTTGTCTGATGGTTGTCCTTTACAGCGATCCCCCTCAGCATTTACCTCTCGTGATGCGACCTGGATGATAGCGCGGGGTACTACAGGGTCCGCTACCCCCAGTGACGGTTGTGAGCCTGATCAGAAACACCGGGTTGGAGTGCCTGGATTGCATGCAGCAGTTACTTGGCAATGTAGACGCGTAGGTCCCGGAAGTGCGTCACGAGTCACTTCCGGTGAACGGAGGCTGCAGGATGGTCAGTATGGACTTAGTCGGCAGTAGGAGTTATTTAAGTGGGGTAAGTGGAGATTATAGGTTTGTTTGTATATGTGGGGTGGGCTTGAGGAAGGGGGTTGTACCCCGAAATACTGACTATATTTCACCTAAATATATGGAATTACTTTTGCGATAGTCTCCGAATGCAGTCTCTTCATTTTGCATATGGTTTTCATCACTGGACAGGCACCGGAGCATGTTGCTAATACTGGGAGTGCCGGTATAAAACTTTGTGATATATATATATATATATATATATATATATATATATATTAGGGGTGTGCGGGTTCGGTTCTACTCGGTTCCGTTCGGATTTAAAAACCGAATCTTATTGGCTATCCAATACTCGTGACAGCTGATAGCCAATAAGATTCGGTTTTTAAATCCGAATGGAACAGAGTACAACCGAATCCGCTCACCCCTAATTTCATATATATATATATGAAGGGAGCTCCGTCGTGCGCATGCGCGAGACCCGACGAGCGACGGGCTCTCCATCGCTCCGGGTCTCGCACCAAAGGGGGCGTGCTGTCGATGTTGATTGACAGCACGCCCCGTTGGTGGGCGTGCCGGGGGCGTCCCTGCCAGACGGAGGCGTTCCCATGGGAACGCCTACCATCTGAAGCTGGCCCCACTGACATCACTAGTGATGTCAGTGGGAGTGATTTTGGCCAAAATCACTCCTGGGCTTGCGGCAGCGAGACCCTACCGCAGGGTCTCCGTCGCAAGCCCGATGGTCGCGATGTTCAAGACAATCGCGACCATCATCATGGACGCTCGCGTATGCTGTGGGTGGTCACCCACAGCTATGCGAGCGGCCAGGAGGCCGCTCCATTTTCATGGAGGGCACTGATTCGGAGCGAGCGCTCTGGTCAGAGCGTTCGGCTCTGAATCAGGCCCTCAGTTTCATAAATTCCCTGAGAAGGAAAGAAAATTCATTATCCACCTTTCTATTTGGGACTGATCATTGGAGCATCTCGACTGCCGCCAACATTGACTGTATTACATTTGGAGCACCTACATTGCTTTCAAGATTGATTGTATTACAGTATATCCTTATTTCTTTTCTTTATACATGCGCCCCTTCTCTTCTTTTTGGTTATCTATTGCATATACGTCTAACAGAGATATAAAGAGAAAGGTGCAGCCACAATCTGTATGTTTTGTAAGAAAACAAGGGCATCTGTTTGTCATAATATATATATATATATTATTTTTTTTATTCTTATATTCTATAGTATTTTCACTATTACCCCCATACTTCCCGGACATCCGGTATGGCGTGTGAATATTTGTGGGCCTGATTCCACTAGGGAAGCAAGCCGTGGTGCCTTACCTGTTGTCCGGGATGTACGAGTTAACAGTAAAACAAAAAAATAGATAAAAGCTGGAGCTAGTTGGCATGAATTTCTTCTAAGTAGAATTTTTAAACAAAACTCGACACATAACAGGTTATGCGTAGGTAGCACTGACCAAAATATTGGGAGTTTCAAATAATTTCCTGACATTTGAGATGAAGTAATTAGCATTCAGACAGCCACAAGGTGGGAGAATATCTTCCAAATGGAAGGTGTCCTAGGAACTGGACCAATGACACTTTATTTGTGGACTGGAGCTTACTCTATGGATGAAGGTCTCCAATCAATCAGAAGTCTGAACTCTAAATGTACTTGTATATACACATGCAAATAGGTGGACCAATATGCTTCAGATCCATCACTAGCACTCTTCTGTGCCTGTCATTAGCTAATACTGAATGAGATTTATAGACACAGAGATGGTCAAAGAACACAAAATGACAATACCTTGTTCATATATTTCGGCACAGTTTTTTTCAATGACTGTCCAAATTCTAAAATCTAAGGAGCAGATTCAATTGAATGTGCCACTGGGAGTAGTCACGATGCTCAGCTGCTCACATATCAGCCATTTACTGTAGTGCTAACATTGCAATCACCTCTATGGGGTGTGAGGGAAAACTTACAATGTCGGTGGAAGCAATGTACCGTTCTGTAACGTCCCATCACGTCCTTAGCACAGAATTGAATTCTTCCCTATAATCTTTCACCAGCCTTTCAAAAATATGAGAAATCGTGGAGGTTAGTCATTGAGCTCTTCAGAAAAGAGGATGATTTACTCTACACAAAAAAGCAGTCTTGGGACATTTTTAATTTAGGGAGTTAAAAATGGTGTCAGGCTGGAACTAGAAAATAACATTCGTAGGCGGGTATTCAATTGTTCTGCCGTTCGGGTGAGAAAAGTACTGCCGGCGCCGACATTTATGCTCTCTGTCTGGCAAGCAAAAATATGTGAAAAGTGTCCTGTGCGCCTGAACATCACTTTTCGCATCTCGGGCAGAACTTTATAGACGGGTTTAGCCACAATACGCACCTAAATCCAGTAGTTTTGGGCACAACAAATGATGAGCGCCTTGAGCAATTACATTGCTCCATTGGGCACCCATTAATTAGTGCAGTTGCCCAAACAATTGAATTCCCCCCCATAGAGCTCCACCTCTCCTGTGCTTACACTTAGAGGAAGAAAACTAAAAGCCTATCATCACCCTTCGGTGTAAAAAATACATCACAGTTCAACAGTAGGAGATACTACATAAACCCAGGTGTAAGGTTGCCAATAAACCCACAAAACTATTACTTGTGCCATCCTTTTGGCAGTCTGATTTATTAATTTATTCCTTGGACCTTTAACAGATCCCATTGACTGGATTTCCATTACATTATGTATGTTATGTGTCTATCCACTGAAACCAAACATGTTTTTATTTTATCAGTTGTAAAAATAAGTGAGATTTGGATTGTCTTCTATGGGATACAGAAGCGCTGTACATTATTTATCATAAGTGATCCCAACTGAATTGGTGAGTTTTAAATGGACTGGTTGTCATAAATGTACACATTCAATATCATACCATCAACTGCATGTAGTTCCCCTTCTATATATGTAATATAAAGTTTTACTTCTTTAAAGTAAAATTTATGGCAAAAAAATTATTCTACATGCAGAACCCTTACTATCTCTAACTCAGTTTGCCAACAAAGGCAAGATCAGCCAAATTGGTTCCTCACATTATATAAGGAGAGTTTCAAGACAGACTACTCCATTTGTAATTATCTAATGTAAATATTAAAATAGATTGCTCCCTCAACCAAGTTTCAGATATGAATCATTAAAGTAAAACACATTGTTCAGCCTGACATTAAGTTGCAGCTAAGTATTACCTCCTTATAGACAATAATTTGGATTGTAATTCAGACAAAATTAAGGATTTACGCTACTGTAACATCACTGGCTCTGCCACCAAAGGTGCCACACAGTGCTGTTTTTTGCATAGCAAGTTTGTAGGCCAATAAAGCAGAGCATCCACTATACAATTTTCTGTCAGATATCTGTCCAATCTGGCTGGTTGGAATGAAAACCTGGTAATGTATGGGAGCAAATGAGTGTCGATAATATGGTCTTAAACACTGAAAAATAGACAAAAAAAATTGTTCAAATTGGTTATATTTGTGTGTTTAAACTAGGGGTGAGCGGGTTCGGATTTCTGAAATCCGAACCCCCCCGATCAGAGGCAGATCCGAGTCAGGCTCGACTTTTCCCGCCTGACTCGGATCTGAAATCGAGGCAAAACGTCATCATCCCGCCTTCCGAGTCTCGCGGGTTTTGGATCCTATATAAAGGTACCCGCGTCGGCGCCATTTTCTCACTCGGCTGTGGACAGTGAAGAGGGAGGGTGGGAGTTAGGGCTGGCTGGGCTGTGTAGTGTAGTGTAGTGCAGAGCTGCGCTGTGCTGCTGTTGTCCACTACTTCAAAGTCCATAGGGGCTGGCTGTGTTAAGCTGTGCTGCTGTTGTTAATAGGGGCTGTGTCCACTACTTCAAAGTCCATAGGGGCTGGCTGTGTTGTGCTGTGCTGCTGTTGTTAATAGGGGCTGTGTCCACTACTTCAAAGTCCATAGGGGCTGGCTGTGTTGTGCTGTGCTGCTGTTGTTAATAGGGGCTGTGTCCACTACTTCAAAGTCCATAGGGGCTGGCTGTGTTGTGCTGCTGTTGTTAATAGGGGCTGTGTCCACTACTTCAAAGTCCATAGGGGCTGGCTGTGTTAAGCTGTGCTGCTGTTGTTAATAGGGGCTGGCTGTGTTGTGCTGTGCTGCTGTTGTTAATAGGGGCTGTGTCCACTACTTCAAAGTCCATAAGGGCTGGCTGGACTGTGTTGTGCAGTCAGTTCTCCATAGGGGCTGTGTCCACTCCAAAGTCCTGTGCAGTGTCCCAGTCCTAAAGGGGTGCTGTAGTGTTGTCCAGGGGGTGCTCTGTCCATCAGGGGTGCTCCCCCCAAGTGCTAAAAAAATAATATATTTTCTGTGTTTGTGAATTGTGTGCGCAGTAGCCGCACGTGCATCAACAAAGTAGTGCCAAGCGTGCGCCTGTGTCATAAGTAAAGGGCCGGCTGGCTTGACCGTTAAAGGGTGCTGTAACCCCCAAAGTACACTCCAGTCCAAACCAAAAAAATATATATTTGTTTGTGACTTGTGTGCACTGTGGCTGCACGTGCATCAACAAAGGAGCAGCGCCAAGCGTGCGCCTGTGTCCCATAAGTAAAGAGCCGGCTGGCTCATTTCTTAAAGGGTGGTGTAGCCCACAAAGTGCACTACTCTCCAGCAAAAATAAAAAAATATTTTCTGTGTTTGTGTGCGCCTTAACCGCACGTATATATCAATATAACATAAATGGAGGACCAAACTTTCTCCGATAAAAATAAAATAGGGAAAGATCAAGAACCACTTCCTCCTAGTGCTATTGCTGCTGCTGGGAGTTGTTCATCATCCCAGAGAGGAAGTAGGAACATCACTACTTTTACTAAACAATTGACCCTCCAACAGTCCCTAGCGATGAGGATGAAGTACGACAGCAGTCATCCTGAAGCAAAACGTATAACTGAGGCCTTGACTGCTATGTTGGTGTTAGACGTGCGTCCGGTATCCGCCATTAGTGCAGTGGGATTTAGACAATTGATGGAGGTAGTGTGTCCCCGGTTCCAAATCCCGTCTAGATTCCACCTGCATCCTCAAAGCAGCAACGACAAGCGTGCGTCTGTCTGTTAAAGGGCGGTGACACCCTCAAAGTGTGCTACACAAACAATTAAAATATTGTTCTTTTTTTTCTGTCTTTGTGAAATGTGTGGGCTGTAGCCGCACCTGCATCCTTAAAGCAGCAGCGACAAGCGTGCGTCTGTCTGTTAAAGGGTGGTGACACCCTCAAAGTGTGCTACACAAACAATAAAAATATTGTTCCTTTTTTTTCTGTCTTTGTGAATTGTGTGGGCTGTAGCCGCACTTGCATCCTCAAAGCAGCAGCGACAAGCGTGCGTCTGTCTGTTAAAGGGTGGTGTAACTCTCAAAGTGCTCCAAAAAATAAAAAAATTTTTTTTTAATGTGTTTGTGACTTGTGTGCGATGTAGCCGCACGTGCATCAACATAGTAGCAGCGCCAAGCGTGCGCCTGTGTCATAAGTCAAGGGCTGGTCCGGACTGAAGGACGTGCCAACAATTTCTGACAAGTCTACTGTCACTGCATATGATACTGTCCTCAAAGCAGCAGCGACAAGCGTGCGTCTGTCTGTTAAAGGATTACATCGGTGACAGCATCCAAGTAGGCATGTCAGACAGTCCGTACCTGTACTGGCAGGAAAAAGAAGCAATTTGGAGGTCCCTGTACAAACTGGCTCTATTTTACCTGAGTTGCCCCCCCTCCAGTGTGTACTCCGAAAGAGTGTTTAGTGCAGCCGGGAACCTTGTCAGCGAAAGGCGTAGGAGGTTGCTTCCACAAAATGTGGAGAAGATGATGTTCATAAAATGAATTATCAACTCTTCCAGGGAGACCAGCCTCCAAAACGTACAGAGGGACCTGTGGTTCCAGCGGGGACGAATTAATACTCTGTGAGGATGAGGAATCGGTGGATGAGGAGGATGAGGATGACATCTTGCCTCCGTAGAGCCAGTTTGTGCAGGGACGGATTAATTGCCAGCTTGTTTTGTGGGGGCCCAAACGAACCAATCATTTCAGCCACAGTTGTGTGGCAGACCCTGGCGCTGAAATGATTGGTTTGTTAAAGTGTGCATGTCCTGTTTATACAACATAAGGGTGGGTGAGAGGGCCCAAGGACAATTCCATCTTGCACCTCTTTTTTTTCTTTGCATTATGTACAGTTTGGGGCCTAGTTTTTCAAACTGCCATCCTGTCTGCCACTGCAGTGTCACTCCTAGATGGGTCATGTGTTTGTGCCGCCCACTCGTGTCGCTTAGCATAGTCATCCAGCTACCTCGGTGCAACCTTTTGGACATAAAAACACTATTGTGAGGTGGGTGTGAGGTGTTCAGAATAGACTGGAAATGAGTGGAAATTAAGGTTATTGAGGTTAATAATAGCATAGGAGCAGAAAAACCTACAAATTCTGTGATTTTAGCTGTTTTTCTGCTTTTTTTCAAAAAAATACAGATCCAAAACACAAAACCCAGAACCCAAAACACGGAAGGGTGGTTTTGGCAAAACCAATCCAGATCCAAAACACGAAGAAAGATCCAGATCCAAAACACGAAAAGTGGCCGGTGCACACCCCTAGTTTAAACCAATTTGTTTGAACAACCATTTTTGGCTACTTTCCAGTGTTTGTCATTTGCTCCCATACATTACTAGGTTTTCATTCCAACCAGCCAGATTGGACAGATATCTGACAGAAAATTGTATAGTATATATAATTAATAACAATAATTAATATTATTCACGTTTTGTAGAGACCTAAATTAGATGCAGTATATACACATTCCATGTGCTAGACACAATCATAAGGTTCAAGGGATTCCCATGTGATAAAAGGGGGGGGCGCGCGTGGAAGGGGGAAGAGTAAAACAATGTCACATCAATAATTTAATTAGTGTACGGTTTAAACTCCGTTATTGTCCCATTTTCAGAGCTATAGTTTTCATTTTAGTACTTGTTTTTATCCACTGCAGCTCTAGCAACCACATCCTGAGGGTATACAAAGTAGTGTTCCTGCTAGACAGCGGGCAGGGCACTGGGGGTGGAGGTGGGAAGTATGTGTGACACGCGCTCCCCCGAAAAAGGGACGTGGCTGGCAAAGTGTGCTTGAAAAAGGGGGTGTGGCTGGCCGGAGATAGAGAGAGTGCTTGTGACACGCCTTCAATCTGTCACACTTGGGGACATGCCCAGCATTTACGGAGGTGCTGTGTTTCCCCCAAGCTCTCCACTCATGGTGATTAGATGCCGTGCATATGTCGTCTATTCACCCGGTGGTAATCGGTCAATGCAACTTATCCCACCTGTGGGACACTGCGGCCTGCGGGTGGGGAAGGGTCAGGGCAGGCAGTTTTATCAGGTGCATTTTGCCCTTTTAAGATCGGGCAGGGCACGGCGCCTCGCTAAAAGAGCCTAGCAAGAACACTAAAGATGTAGGGCTTCCAAACTTAAAAAAAAAAATAAAAAAAAAAAAGACTTCTGGGGTTGTCTGTTTCAAAGCAATAAAACCACAAGTATAACAGATTGCTATGGTAGTACTAATGGCTAACTCCCCCCATACATCAGCAATTGATTGCAGCAATCGTGCAATTTGCAAACGATTGTTTATAAAAAAATCTTTCCCTTTTTCAAATGATTGCCACAATCGATTGAAAAAGGGAAAGATTTTTATACACAATCTATTGCAAATTGCACGATTGCTGCAATCAATTGCTGATGTATGAGGGCCTTTAGATATCCAGAATCAAATGTGTTAAATAATAATCGCTGCTGCCTGTGGCATATGTCACAGCTCTCTGTAGTAAATAATTCAATTTCACATGAGAAATGTATTAATCTCATTTGGGGTTATAAATCACACTGCTGGTAGGTTGTTATTCAATTTTGAAAACCTGGTTCACACGTAATTATATAGATATTTATCATGGTCTGGGTACACGATTCCGGCGCTAATAATGCAGGCAGTCAGAATCCCAGCAGGGTAATCCCGATGCATGCAGGTAAGTATGCTAACCCACCTTTCCCGCAGTCTAAGCCTAACCACTATCCCTCACCGTCAGGATGTGTGCATATATGTATAAATTTATATATGGATAGGGATATTTGAGTATATCCATCTAGCCAAGCAAGTAACACTCCTCACAGCATAAATAAATTTGACAGTGCAGGTGTCCTCAAAGCCGAAATCCAAATGGATATCAGTGTACTGTAAAACAGGTTGCCCGACAGTACTCAGAAAAATCAAAATCAGCCGCAAACAGATACCGTTTCAATGTAATATTTTCTTCAGGGGCCCTCGATGTCCTAACAGACTCTACTATCATAAGGGGTGATTCAATTAATTTGCAGGGGGCGATTCAATAACTTCCTGCAACTAGCACCGAGGCTGCATTTATCACAGATTTCCTCCCGAGACGCAGCTTAATTCTAAGTAGTGCTTTGAGGCTGGATGTGAGTGATGTGTGTGCCGTAACAGCATCACAACCAGCACTTAACACTGCTAATTCCTTGCATACCAACACAAAATAACCGTTTGCAGGTATTAATTGAATAGCTCCTGGGCACTTAGGCCAGGAGCTACATTTCCACAAATTAATTGAATCACCCCATACAGATCTGTTATACCTGTAAATTACCATGCTTAAAAAATAACACAATGCAATAGGGTAATTTCAAATGAATGTATATTAGTGTTAGGAATATATCATATGTCAGTTATTAATATCATGCCAGTCAATACATGTAGAACAGCGGTGGCCAACCCACGGCTCTCAAGTCAGATGCAGCTCTTCCATTCTTCAGATGCGGCTCCCGACAAGGGCCGCCATCAGGGACTTCCTAGGCCCGGACAGAGAAGGGAGCCTGCCCACTATCCCACCGACTAACCGCCACCGGCTCCTATCACCAGCTCTGTGCTGCAAAGCCTGCAATAAAGCTTTTTTCCCCTTTGGAGACCTGCCGGCAGCGTGCCTGGCATCATGACATCACCCCGTACCGCCGAGAGAGGAGCCGCACCATGTGAGGACTGAGGAGCAACAAGAAGTAGTAGGTAAATGTGGGGTTGGCCTTCTGGAATAGAGACAGAAAAGGGCTAGAGGTGTCAAATAGAAAAGAAAGCCAAAAGGACCCTGTTGCCTAGTGTCACTTCAGTGCTGTACAGAAAGATCTCAATTATCAAGAGCATATAGAACTCGTTATACCCTAGTGTTCACTCTCGGTCCAGCGATGGGCAGGGCGCCGGAACTAGAGAAAGGGCACATCTGCACGCACACCTGAAAATGGGGAGTGCCAAGGAAAAGGGGGCGTATCTTTAAGATGCATCCATTTTTCTTCACTCTTGGGAGCGTGCCCGGCACTTAAGGACATGCCAGGCTGCCCCCAAGCGCTGCTGTCAGTGTGAATGGATGCTGGACGCATACCTCTGGTATCCATTCACCGGCGGTGACCGATACATCGGTAGGGGACGGCACCCGCAGGCTATTTCAGTGGGGGCTGCGCCGGAGGGTAGGGTGCCTTTTGCCCTTTAGAACTACGTCAGGGCGCCCCACTAAAACAGCCTACCAGGAACACCAATACCCACACATAATTGCTGTTCAAAAAAAAATAAAAAATACAAGGTCACCTAAATAACTCACCACAGGCCTGACTAAAACTGGGGGTGTGACGTTATAGTAGAGGCATGGCCTAGCTGCCACAAGACCACGCATGTTCTCGGCTTTTTGACATACTTAAAGATATTTTTGGGCTCTTTGCCTCTGACTGGTTGGCCACCCCTGATGTAGAATGCTAGGATACTAAATGCAATTTTATTTTCAAGAAAAATGTAACAATTTGCACAACTTAAAAAAGGATCAAATTGTGTTATCAATGCAATTTTTATTTAATTTTATTCACACACTTTTCTTGTGTGTTCAAAAGAGGTTGACCAATGACATTCATATGTATCATTTTACCATAGTGTATATGCAACCTATATGTAGGTTGTACACACTTAGAATGCATTTAAATAAAAAAAAAAAAAAAAAACTGCACAAGCAAAAATAAAATAAGTTAGCCAATACCAACCAGCATTTCTCAGGTTTTTACTGCAGACTTGGTGCACTTAAGAGGAAGAGGTTGTCATGTTAACAAGTTTAATGCAGATTTGAGGCACTTGGCGGAGCTGCCATGTTAAACAAATAATCACACTGTGACCTTATTGTTTATTAGTGACAATTGTTTACCCTACCTATGTAACTATAAGTTTGGATGACAGCAAATTTAAAAAATAAAAAGGAAGAAGTGGACCACAGATTTACCCAAAACACACAATGAAATGATGAAGAGGAGGGACTTAAATTACACACAAAACATTGGGGGGATATTTCAATGGTTAGCTTATTTCTATGAGTTATTATTGCTATGAACGCATAAAAGGCACAAATTATGTGGCTGCCAGATAAAAAATTTTAGACTCCTGAAGCTAGTGTTACATTATTTTGCCAAAATATTTACACTGCAAAATGCAAAGGAAATAGGCAACAGCAATTCACTCCTGAAACATGCTTCCAGGCAAGCACTAAAAAGGTAGTTTTTTTTAATCCCCCCTTTCCCAGGAAACAATGCATTGATTGACCATTTTATAACTGTAATAACTTGTACTCACATACATCAGTGGTGTACTTTCATACACCATATTCCCAGGTAAGTGACGTTAGTGCATACCTTAAAATATTTTCATTGATCTCTATAAGGACTATTAGTTTACATTAACTGTACTAACAAAAAAAAATAGAACAAGATGAATTCAATGCCTATTCAGCAAGCATAGACAAAGCATTTTGCATGGTGATCTATAACCATATACTACAAATGGATATACCATTTATTACTGTATAAGACCGACAAAAGGGGGGATTGTTCTGACTGTATTTGACCACGGTTAGCAGTTTTAGAGCTGGGAGGCTTCCAAAATTTGAGGATCCCCAGCTACACCAAGAATGGATGCAAGAGTTTCAAATTCATAACTTGACAAGTCAGGAGAGTACAGTTTAAAAAAAAAATTATATATATATATATATATATATATATATACACACATATACACACACACAAACACTTATGAAGTTCAGAGATGTCCAATGGCCACAACATATCATTATCTCCCAATAGCCTCCATTGTTTCCACTCGTGTCTCAGGTAAGATCTCAAAGCGCTTCTCCACTTACTTAGCTGGGACTCTAAAACAAAGGTCTGAGCCTCCACTTCTTAAGAAAAGACGGGTGATGCGCAAGAAAGAAACAATAATGCTTATTGGATTATGGTCTAATTATATATCTCCTACATAAAAAGATGTTGGTGTTTAATGATGCTCAGTTTTATTAATGGTAAGTTTTTATTGTCCCTGCAGCGACCAATATCCTCCTTGTAACACACGGGAGACACTACAGGGTATAGGAGCTTTTTTCTTTGCGGATGAAGAGCAGAACATCCAGCAGTCACACACAGTAAGGAGCCCTGCAGGCGCCACACGCTGCTCTATAGCACTGACCGCGGCAGACACGTACACAGAGACCGCCCCAGGCACACACACACACACCCGGGTGACAGCACCGACCACAGCGGAGACAGCCAGCCGAGCACAGCGCACACACAGCATAGACATTACACGCAGGCAGCGCCGACATGGCGGCTCTCAGCACCCCGGGGTGAGTGACCCGAGCCGTGTCATGGACCCGTTCTAGGACAATAGTGATCGGCCTATGGGATCGGTCTCTCCCTCATGTAACGGGGCCTCTGGCAGGCACATAGCAAGGACACACACCCGGGGCGGTTCGGGGGACACGGTGTCATGACACAGCGGCAGCAACTATAGGGAGGAGCAGAGGCCGCCGTTCACTCTGCGATCAGCTCGGCGGCAGCGGTCGGTCGAATTCATGCGCCTTTGTCCGGCCGCTGCTCCATGATGTCCCGTTATCCGCTCACTCGCTGGCGCCGGGCTCAGTGTGTGTGTGCGGCTCTGCTGTCGCTGCGCGGCCGGGAAAGGAGGAGGCTGTGGAGGGAGGAGGAGATGGTGGAAAGGAGGAGGGGGGGGGGGGATGTTTGCTCCCGGGTGTCCTCGCTTCCCGGGGAGGGGGGAGGCGGCCGCGCTGCTCCGTGGGAGAAGGGTGGGGGTCACCACCGCCGCCCTGGCTCTACGTACCTGGGGCAGACTGAGACATAATAACGTGTATTCAGCCCTTACCTGGAACAGGAAAGCAGTCCAGTTGGCCTCCATGGCGGTGCGGGGAGAGGAGGAGGCGGGAGCAGGAGGGGGAGGGGATCGGCTGCTGAAGGAACAGGGGGGAAAAAAAAAAAAAAAAACGCAGATCCTACATCAGCGCTACAACAAAGCGGCGGCTGTGAACATGGCGGCAGCAGCAGCGCCGCACTACTTCCGGTAACCTCTGGGAGAGACCATTCGGGAGGAGGAGGGAGGATGGGGAGAGAGATGGTGCGGTGGCTCCTGCGCCCTCGGTCATTGGGGAAGGAGGAGGGGGATGTGGGTGGGAACCACGCGACAGTCTCCCTTCCTCCCGCCTTCCGTGGCGGCTGCTGCTAATACGCAGAGTAAATAAACCTCCCCAATGAGCGCTGCTGCGCGTACAGCTCCGGCCGGGTCTCCTGCTGGCTGCGGCGGGGGATGTGCTGTAATGTGTGTGACAGAGAGGAGGCAGCCGCGGGCTCAGCAGAAGCCTCTCAGACACAACCAGCAGCAGCGTCTGCTCCGTCTGTCCCCTCAGTATTATGGTGCCATTTTCTGGCCGCCTATTGTCTTAGTAGTGTGTCCCCTTACTCCTCCTCCCGCCATGTCGTGCCCTGAGGGGGGCTGATCACCCTTGGCCGGCTGAGGTTTATGTTAATGAGCGGAAGAGAAAGTGCGAAGGAGACGGGGTGGCTGAGCTCTGGACCGGGCACACAGCTGGCTCTGCCTACACACACAAATACCGCAGGCACTATAATGTAATGATTTCATGCACGGAGGAAATGGTTAAAAACTACAGTGTGAGAGACGCATTATTGTCCTGTTTGTTTTACGTATTTTCTCTCGGGAGTTGCTTCAGAATTTATTTACGTTTTCGAACACAAAAAGAAAAGTCCCACAACAGATTATAATGTGTATATTTAGATTTCTTTCTAAAAGTCCCTTACAAACTATTTGATATTAAGCTTTCATTATAAATATTTTCCAAAAAAAGTATCTAAAATAATCTTACAGGTGCTACTACTGTATTCCTATAACCACATACAACAAACAAAAACTGAGCGAGTTCTATCGGGCCTATCCATTAGCAGATCTTTCTCTACGATGAAAGACAAAAAATTTATCCCTTGAAAATTCCTGGGGCTGTGGTGACAGATAGTACATGACATTCAGGGAGTGGATTTTTTTTATGTTTCTATTAATTTTCATTAAAATTTAAACTGACATTTCTAATATCTGTCAACGATAAGCGATAATTGACCAACATGTTGGAGAGACAAAAGACGCAATTTGTCGGCCACGGGAGTGCGCATCTGTCATCGTTCAGGGCCTATCCATGTCAGATCGACTGAACGATATATCGTTCAAATTTATCTGCTAATGGATAGGCCCCTTTAGGGGTCTATGTACTAATAATCATGGTACTGCCACGATTATTATGTATCCAAGTTGCAGGGAATATTTAATTTTTAATGAAATATTCCCGCTATGTACGAAGGGAAACTCGCAGGGACAGTGGTTGCAGTAGCCGCTGTCCCTGCGAGTTATATATTCTGCATTTAGGAGAAGTCTTTCACAGAAGTGAAAGACTTCCCCGGGGAAAGCTGACCCTGCGCATGTGCAACGAGAGCACGATTACGACATTGCAATTTGCTGTCATTTGTATGTCTAGTGATGTGCCTAGACTGAACATTCACTCGTTCAGTCCAGGCACATTCATCATCCCCGTACATGCTGAACCTGACGGGATCGTCAGGTTAACCAGCATGTACGGGCGATGATAGATGGCAAAAACGATCAGCGGGCACATGCATCGCTGGTTGTTTTAGTCATTTACATGCCCGATTTACGTCGTTATCGTGCAATCGCCTGTCAAAATCGCCTAGTGGATACCCGCCTTTACAGTAGTTTACACTATCTGAAGATGGTGCAAACTACCTAGTCTAAACTCAGAATAGCTTTGCTTTTTGGAGATTTGTACATAGGGGTCAGATAGTAGTCCCCATTGATAATAATGGGGTCTGCGATTTCCAGTGCTAATTAGCACTTTGCTGGAGATTTCTGTGAAATCTGTATTGTGCTTTTAGTACAAATTTCTGCATTATTTTATGTAACAAACAGATTGATACATAGGCCCTTAAGTAGTGCCCTAGAGACCATTAAAACGTAATAAATTTCCATCACCTCCTGAGGTGGGGAGCAGAAATCTGAGAAAAGTGGGACTTCTGAGCACCCAAACTATTGTTTGGACAGCGCGCCCATTACTTGCACGGGTTTAGTCACTTTACGTGTCTAAACCCAGTGCATTTGGATGCGACATACAAAATAAGTTATGGGTGCCCGCGGCAATCATGAAATACCGATGGACGGGATGCCGACTCAGTATACTGACAGCGGCATCCCGATGGTTCAAATCCCAACAGAGGAACGGTAAGTAATGTTTCCCTACCCTATTTACACCCTAACCCCCTTTTCTTTACCCTAATACTAACCCTCCCGGTAAGTGCCCAAACCTAACCCTCCCCCCTTAGTGCCTAACCCCCCCCCCCCCGGTGGTGCCTGACTCTAGCCCCCCCTGCCTGGAGCCTAACCCAAACCTCCCCCCTGCCCGGAGCCTAGCGCCAACTCCCCCTGGGGCGCCTAAACCTAAGTGTCCCACACCCCACGGCTGATGCTCACCTTTCCACGGTGTCCTTACAATCGGGATGCTGTCTGTCGGGATCCGGAGTCATGTCAGGATTTTGGCGCCGCTGTTGTCTCGGCGTTCGGGATTCCGATGCCAGGGTTTCGGCAGACGACAGCCCACTTGTCGGGATCCTCACTGCATCCCCTCATGTCTATTACCATAAACAATTGACTATCTCCTGTCGGACAGCCATTACTTATGGGCAAGGGAAAACTACTGAATTCTCCCGTATGTCCACTGCCACCTGTTCAATAGGTATTTTATTATTGCCAATATTTCATTAATCAATTAAATTCTAGTAACAGTATGATACCTATTAAGTACAAGAGGAAATAAAAACTTTTATGGGGCATTCATAGAATTATATAAAATATAACATTTGTTTAGTATATATTAAAAGTTGAACAATAGACAGATACACAAACATCACTGATTATGAGCCATGCACAGTAGGGATAGCCAATCGGTTCCATATCGATCTTTCTGATCGATACAGGATCACCATGTCTATTCAATACAGAAAATGATCATCAAAATAATATCAATCGTCTCCAAGATCAATATATGTTTGATGTATGTGCAGTTAAAAAAGTATAAATGAAAAACGATGCATGCACAAGAGGTGCGGGGGAACTAATACGAACATTTTGATTAATTCTATTAATATATCTCCAGAATCGATGAAAAAGTCTTGATGCATTGGGTAAGAAAATCGGGTATTGATGCACATCCCTAACCCATCCAGTGCCCTCTGGAATGCCAGATCAATCTGTAATAAACTGGTCTCCACCCATGACCTTTTCATCTCCAACTCCCTGAATCTCCTAGCCATTACTGAAACCTGGATTTCACCCTCTGACACTTCTCCTGCAGCTCTCTCCTCTGGCGGCCTCACCTCACACCCCTTCCCCCCTCCCGGCTTGGGGATCGCTATGGTGTTGGTGTTGGGCTCCCATCCCCTGGTTACTCATACCAACACATACCTTCTGAGCCATCCCTTACATTCTCTACATTTGAGGTTCATGCCATACGCCTCTTCCAACCAGTACATCTCCGAGTAGCTGTCATTTACCGCCCCCTGGCCCTGCCTCCAAGTTCCTTGACAACTTTGCTTCCTGGCTCCCTCACTTTCTCTCCTCAGACCTTCCCTCTGTTATCCTAGGTGACTTCAATATTCTATTGATATCCCCACAGAATCCTCTGCCTCCAACCTCCTCACCCTCACATCTTAATTTGGCCTCTCCCAATGGACCTCCTCACCCTCCCATGTGAATAGGCATTCGCTTGATCTGGTCTTCACTCCCCATTCCCCCTCTCTGACCATCACCTCTCTTTTAACCTATCCCTCTCTCCTTTCCCTCTACCTCCTAAAGCCACCATCACTAAGCGTAACATTGAGGTTATCGAAAGTCTCATTTTCTTCCTTGCTTGACTCACTTCTCTCCCCTATCCTCTCTCCTGCCCTGAACAAGCTGCTTCCCTATACAATGCCTCCCTTCGGCACTATTGGAATTTCGAACTCGCAAATTTGTTTTTTTCGACCTACCCTATTCCACACAACTGTGGAATAAGGGTCCATTTAATGGTATGAGCATCTCTGTGAAAGCACATCAGTGTGTCTGAAATGACAAAGATGCTTTTAGCTCTCCATAGGCCAAAACTACTTTAGAAATGTGCTTTAGATAAGTTGTTCTCAAACTCTGTCCTCAGGACCCCACACAGGTCACGTTTTCCAGGTCACCCAGCAGGTGCACAGGTGTAGTCATTACTCACTGACACATTTTTAAAACATCCACAGATGGAGCTAATTATCTCACTTGTGATTCTGTGAGGAGACCTGGAACACATGCACTGTTTGGGTCCTGAGGACAGAGGGCCTGATTCAGAGCCGCTTGTAAGCGGCCGCTCCGAGCGATGTTCGCACATCTGCGCATGCGTGTGGGTCGTAATGCGCATGCGCCAACCAGTCAGTGCGATCGGAAATCGAGCGCTCGCCAAATAGCGAGTGCCTGCTAATTTGAGTGACAGGATGAGGCGTTTGTGGGTGGTAACGGGAAGGTGCTTGAAAATGGGGAGTGGAGATCCGAACGCAGCCGTGCCAAACGGTCAAAACGGGCGTTTTAAGGGTGTGCATAATCAACAAAGCAGCGTCATCAGCCACGTCACTTGGTTGTTTCTTAGCCTGAACTGTTCGCATGATTGCGGTAGGAAAATCCTACCACAAGCACTGCGAGCAGTTCAGACGCCTTTCGATGTACTCGATTAATCAAATAAATAGCGGAGATGACGTATGATACGAGCGGCCAGGGGGCGTCTTTACAAAATAGCGAGCGCATGTTTCGTTTGCTCGCTCAGACATAGAGGCGTCAACAGACCGCAAAGAGCGAGCGCTCAATTTAAATAGCCGGCCCCTTTTTCTGAACGAGCTAGCGCAAATAACGTCCGGCTCTGAATCAGGCCCAGAGTTTGAGAACCTGTGCTTTAGAGGATCCTGGTGTCACTGTGAGGTTTCTTAGAAGGAATCTAACGCATTTCCCTGAGGAAATTTCCCTCAGCTTCTTGAGAGACAAGTGTAAAGATCACAGCCGTAACTAGACTTTTTATTGCCCTGTGCCAAAAAGCATTGGCAGCCCCCAAATTTTTCAAACAGACATAATGCACCCAAAAAAGGGCCATGGCTTCATGGAGAAGGGCCAGGGAAGAGATGGGAGAGGCCAGGAGATGCTGGGGATAAAATAAGAGGAAGCTACAAGCAAGAATGATAATAAACAGAAATTTGAAAGGCCCAAACAGCGCCCCCGACCTGTGGTGCCCTGTGCGATGGCACCGGCTGCATTACCCTAGCTACGGCCCTGGAGAGATGCTGTGGGCTTTGTGGTATATATAACCAAGGGTTATTGTGAATTCACAACAGCTGTCAATTAAAACATTGTATCTAACGGGCTGGCTATGGGTTGCCAACAGTTGGGATCCCGGCGGTCAAAATCCAAATGCCGGGATCCTGACAGGGTTAACATACCGACACTTGTTGGTCGGTATGCTAACCCTCTCCCTACCCTAACCCTCCCTTCCCGGTGCCTAACCCCCCCTTAGTGCCTTACCCTAACCCTCCCCCTAGTGCCTAACCCTCCCCCTAACACCCGATTGCTTCAGGATGCCGATGGTTGGTATGCTGGAGCTGGGATCCCGACTGCTGTCGGGATTCCTGCGTCGGTATTTAGATTGTCAAGATCCCGTCAGCCGGGATGCAGACTACATCCCGTATCAAACCGCTATATGACAATATGTAAAAAAAACCCAGAGTATTCTAATTGGAGGCAATCCTTTTAGTATATAACATCATAGATAGATTAGTTTTTAACCTTATAGTTGTGGCGGCTGGAAAAATCGCTGGTCCGTCACATGAGGCAAATAGCAGTCACAGGATAGTTAAAGTTATTGGAATAAATGTTTGGTGCATAGGCCGTTGTTTGTGGCACCATAGTAGCCCGATTACATTATGAATGCGCTTCTGTCACGTGAACCTAACGGTGGACACGTGAACAGAGACTCTGCTGTTTGCTATGGTGAAGGAGGAAGTATAACATCATATTTATTACATCAGTCACCATAGTGAGAGGAGACTCCGGCATTTAGTATTATCTATTATGAAGAATATCAATATCGGTCATCATGGTAACCAAATTGTATTAAAATGACATCAGTGTTTACAAAATGTCTTATCTATATAATTTATGGTGTCCTCAATGTCCTCCAAAGATATAATATGGGGTTCAAGAGACACAATCAATTATACAATACAGAGAGCATCCTACTGACCTATATACAATACAGAGAGCATTCTAGGGACTTATATACAATACACAGGTCATTCTAGGGACAGCTATACAATTCTAAGGGCTGCCATTCAATACATAGAGCATCGTTGCTTCCAATATACAGTACAGAGAGCATTCTAGGGACTGCCATACAAAACAGAGCATATAGTGACCACCATATACTATGGAAAGGATCCAAATGTCTGGCAATCCAGAGAGCATCTTGGTGACAAATATACAATACTAGCGGATATACTATACAGAGATGATCCAATTGTGCACCATATAATACAGAGATCTTTTTAGTGACTACTATATAACTAAGAAATTAAGAGCTCCACAGCCTATGCTATGTAATTAAATACATAGCTATATATATATATATACTGTATATACACAGAGAGAGAGATTAGTTACTAATTCATGTGATAGGTACTGACTGGCCAGTGTATATATTTGAATAAGAACTGCATAATAATTATAACTATTTAAGCTCTTACCACTTGGATGACTTAATTGTGGGTTAGTGAATGAATGCAGAACTATAATGCCATTCCAATCATGGGCAGGAACTGTGTTCATTATGTTAAGCCCCACAGCCAGCAAGAGGAGGGAAGAGGGGTTTGACCACCCATTTTGATTGAGGGTGAACCTTAATGTAGCTTTTTATAGAAGTGAACCCATGTTCATCAGTGGTCCTGTTCCACCAGGTAACTGACCCTCTAAAAAAGTAACAATGTATAATTTGTGCACAGTATGGAACCTGACCCCTAGAGGAGCGGGTGGGCTCTCAGGCAGTGGGGCCCACCAGGAATTTCACCTCTACCACTGTGTACTAGTATAACTCTGTGTTTCATCTATTCACTTGTCCTACATTTATGACATTGCTTTAGTAATAGGAGGCAGATTGTGTGCAAAACTTTGAAACACAACATGATTCTCTGATTTACAACATATAATCCTGGTTTGCAGACAGGGTTTGTCCAACTCTGATTGTCTGTATGCTAATACTGCTGGGGGATAAATTATACTTGCAGTAACCATTATCTCAATAACAGTGCCGCAACTAGGGGGGGGGGCTGGAGGTGCACGTGCACTGGGTGCGCCGCTGCCAGTGTCCTCCAGCCCGGCGCTGCAGGGAGGCTCCAAGCCAGACGCCCGCTGAGCTTTTATTACCAGCAGGCGCCCGGCTCCTTCCCTGCAGCGTCGCGGTAGACGGAGGCTGGAATTCTCTCCTGAACTCCAGCTTCTGGCTCTCCCCACGGGCACTATGGGAGAGACGTCATGATGTCTCTGCCATAGTTCCGAGGAGCAGCCGGGCAGACCGCAGCAGGGTTTAAGGTAAGTAGTTATTTTTTCTGTAAGCGGCACTACAGGGGCATTACCATATGGGCACTACTACAGGGGCATTAACATATGGGCACTACTACAGGGGCATTACCATATGGGCACTACTACAGGGGCATTACTATGGGCACTACTACAGGGGCCTTACTATATGGGCACAACAACAGGGGCTTTACTATATGGGTACTACTACAGTGGCATTACCATATGGGCTTTACTACAGGGGTATATGGGCACTACAACAGACATTACTATGGGAGCATTATTATATGGGCACTACTACAGGGGCATTACCTCAGGGGGCATTACTATAGGTGCACTGCTGAAGGGGGAGCCAAATTATTGTCTTGCCCCGGGTGACATAAATCCTAGTTTCGGCCCTGTCAATAATAGCAATTCTTGTGTACACCAAAAGTTACAAACTTGTTTTGAGCTTCTTTAAACTGCAGCATCTAAGTCATTTACTTAGAGACATGTTATTTGAAAGAGTACTTGATCAATTAAAGCCCTGTTGGTTACAGCATTAAATATACTGCATGATTTTTTTAAGAAATTAAAAATTAACTGGTCTAGCTCCGTAGCCGCAACACTAGGGCACCGCTAAGAGGTGAATGTGGGGGGATCACTGAGAGAGAGAAATGTGGGGGGTTGCAGCTGTCTGGTACAATATGTTTTTTTTCTCTTATTGAGGCAAGGTGCATGTGATGTCATGACATCACATGTACCGCACCACTGACAGAGAATCTGGCCGCAGCGTGAAGAGGAGCAGCCAGAGGCCCTGATTCAGAGCCGGTCGCTCTGACAGAGGGCTCGCTCTGAATCAGGGCCGGTCTTTTTTTTTTAGAACGGCCTGCTGGCCGCTTGCATAACTGTGGGTGACCACCCACAGCTATAGCGAGCGGCCAGGAAGATGGTCGTGATGGTCAAGACCATCACGACCTTCGGGCTTGCGACGAGACCCTTGTGGTAGGGTCTCGTTGCCGCAAGCCCCAGAGAGATTTCGGCTCTAACAGCCGAAATCTCTCCCACTGACATCACTCGTGATGTCAGTGGGGCCAGCCCCAAACGGAGGCGTTCACATGGGAACGCCTCCGTTTGGGCATCCACTCCCCCGGCCCGCCCACCAAAGGGGGCGTGCTGTCACTCAACAGCAGCAAAGTGGCACTCAGGCCTGGAACAAATTTGGGCAATTGGGCCACCTACAGCCACACTCTGCCGGCACATGCCTGGATGCTGGGAAGCAGTCAACGGATATTCCCCAGTCGCTGATAATTTTATAACATATTCGGATTGTCTGAGCAGCATTCACTATCTACCTCCCAGCCACCAACCTCATCCATGTAAGCAGACACAGGCACATAGGGCTTAATTTAGACTTGCAAACTCGATGGTTTTGTATGCAAAGTCCTATGGCGTGTGGGCTGCATATGTGCCGTGACAGCAGTGCACATATGCTGCGTTGCAACTGCAACTCTGGTTGCAGTGACCTGGATGCCGATGCCTGATTGACAGGTTGTGGCCGTTTGTGGGCAGGGAATGGACATGTTGCCTTCATTTTGCAGGAGTGCCAACACAGACTTTCTGGCCCTGGCTGAGCAGTTCCAGCGGCCAGTCTAAGTAAGCTTAGGCGATGCTTGCTGGAGGAGTCTAATAGCATACAACAGTGAATCAGGCCTTTTGTGCTTTCTTTTATCTGCCTTATGTTAAACTGCTGCTTTGGTAAGGTTCACTTTGATTTGTGATATCAATATCAGAAAATCTACAGAGAAAACGATGAAGGAAATGTGTGAGGTTCTGAATTTGTTGTGGACCCGGGGTGGTGATAGGAGCAGACACAGAAGCAGACTTAAATGAAAAAGTGGAGTTTTTAATAAGTGACTTAGAAGACATGGGAATGGCAAATAAAAAGTCCAGGTATAGCACTAAAGTGCACTTGATAACTGTAGTGGGGGTTAATGAGAATTGTCCAGATAGTGACAGGCAGGGAACAGTCCAGTAAACAAATATGGTGAGCTGTAACAGAATGCAGATATGATGAGCTGTAACTGAATGCAGGAATGATGAGCTGTAACAAATGCAGGTATGGTAAGCTGTAACAAATGCAGGCTGAGGTAATGAAATCCAGCTTGGAGTGAAGGGAGGCAAGGTGCAGGGAACAGCAGGTTCAGGTACTCAGGCAGGTGAAAGGTTTGTGGAGGGTGCAGGGTAAATCCAGCAGGTTGGAGCAGGCAAGGTTCAGGCTTAGTAGCGTAACAGGCAGGCAGGTAAGGCACAGGTACTCTCTCAGCCGCAGCTGAGAAACATGTTGCACTGGCAAGGAAGGAAGGCTCTGGACCTTCCTAAATACTCAGTGCCACTCTGTGACTGGCTGGAATGAGCACATGACCTACCAGGATTGGACAGCCAGAATCACATGGCCGCAGGCAAGATGTCAGTGCCCATGCCAACGGAACAGAAACACCGCCAGACTTCACCAGGCCTAGTGACAATGTGCCCGCACAGAACCATGCGCAGCCAATGCCCCTCGCCAAACACCAGCACCGCTGCCAGAGACCCCCCGTCATAACGACCTCACAGGTAATACCCGGTGACTACCATGCCGAGAAACCTTGGCCGTGACAAAATGGTAACAGAGGATGATCACCAGAAACTATGAAGGACAGAGGCAGAAGGGGTGAATGGTGAATATTATGGACAAATTCAGCCCATGGAATAAGATCCAACCAGTTATCCTAGATAGTTGGATCCAACCAGTTATCCAGAGTCTGAATTATTTTGCTAGATGTTGATTAATCATTTCCGGTTGTCAATTGGACTGGGACATAATACAGTAGGCTGTGGAGAACTGTAATTTGACTTTCCTCTGTTTACACAGCACTCACCAGAATTGTGAAGTGAACTGGGTATCACATTACGAGACAACTTATTTAGTACATATATTAAATCTAAAGGTGCCTATCCACTAATAGACATAGAAACGAGAGCACGATTAAGACATTGTAATCATGCTGTCATTTCTATGTCCAGTGATGTGCCTAGACTGAACGAGTAAACGTGTCCAGCGTCATCAGGCTGACTTTTTTCTTTCCCTTCCCATGTGTTGCAGAGAGGTCACCATCTGTGTCTTGCAGAGAGCACAGGGAAGGCGTCAGCAAGAGTTGACTGTACCCAGCTCACAGAAGCAGCTAGATGTGCTGTCTTGTCATTCATTGCTCCCCGTACATGCTATATAATATATATATATATGGACGCTCATATGCGTATGCACATACTTACACATGAACACTCATCTGTATATAGTCACATACATACTGACAGATATTTGCTATTTCAACACACAGATGCACATATTCGGATGCATATGTGCAAGATGGTTCCCACACATTATAGTTAATAGCCAGAGTTATTAGAGGTTTTGTTTGTTAATAATTATGATGTAATATGTACTTAAACGAGATCTAAGGTTTAGAATATAGTGGACATGTCATGTTTGGTATCATACTAAATCCCTGTTTATTTGCAGACATCCGTATCTATCGGCAAAGAAGTTGCATCATGCGTCCGCTAGTTATGGATGATAGGGAGTTATTGGATAGAAATGTTATAACATGCATGTAGTGTTGTAGCCAGTATTAACCAGTTGTTCAGCGGGAAGCTACACAAAGAGACCGTTGGAGGACTGAGCCATGCCCCTGATGACACCATATGAAATAACCATTGACCAGATTATCGAGAAGCAAGAACCAATGGAAACTTGTCAACTAGTCCCTTTGTTAACTCTGCAAGGTATATAAGTTGTGTCCCAATCCCAGTGTTAAGGTATCTTCTTGCGACCACAGACGTCTGGATTGATGACTGTATACTGGGACCAGTGCACATGCGTATGTATTGGCTTCTACTATTTTTAATTGCTTTTTACTCTAATTGTTAAATCTTTCATCATGTTACTTTTTCTTTACATAGATAACTTTTTGTGCTTTGGAACCACACGATTGGATTGGAAACCAATTCTTTCTTAAGCAACTTGCAGCGCTAAATTGTGACTAGCGACTATTAGGAATCAATAGATGGGGGCTTGGCCTTGAGGTCACGCTGCCGGAAATTACTCAAAGCGATGACCGGATTTCGACTCCTCAAAAAAGGGTGGATGCGTCACATACGGGGAAGAACGCAATGTGTTTTGAACCTGTTTTGTACTCAGGGCCTGATTCAGAGCCGGACGCTCTGAATCAGGGCCCTCCTACCTCAACTTGGAGTGGCCTCTTGGATGCTCGCATAGCTGTGGGCTACCACCCACAGCTTATGCGAGCATCCATGATGATGGTCGCGATGGCAAAGACCATCACGACCATCGGGCTTGCGACGAGACCCTGCGGTAGGGTCCCGCTGCCGCAAGCCCTGGAGTGATTTTGGCTCTATCAGAGCCAAAATCACTCCCACTGACATCACTACTGATGTCAGTGGGGCCAGACCCAGACCGTAGGCGTTCCCATGTTAATCCTGAACATAGTGATGTGGTAGGTGTACATCCTTTCCGTACAATTACAGTTCCCAATGGGAAACCGGACAAAGATGGTATAGTTCCCATAAGGAATGTAGAAATGCATTGTCCATGGACTAGAGCAGAACTACATTCAATTATGTCAGATTTTCCAGACCCTAGGAAAGAGTTATCCAAATGCCAGAAATTTGTTAAAGATTTAGGTAATGCTCATGAGTCAACTAATAAAGATTGGCGAGTGGTGTTAAGGGCCTGTCTTCCCTCAAATACTGATTTGCAGAAGTTTATTAAGGATTGTATATTGGAGGAGGATGAATCCTTGATGGATGAGGATAACCAGGTAAATATAAAACGTATAATAACACAATTGGCTATATATTTCCCAGTGGTAGTTAACTGGAATAAAATCTTCACTATTAAACAAAAAGATAGTGAATCTGCAGCAGATTATTTCGCCAGAGCACTGCTAACAATAACCCAGTACACTGGGATAGCATATATTAAAGATGATGTACACCACAGGGAAGTAGCTATTACAGTACTTATGGATGGTCTCAAGGATAATCTAAAGACCAGGGTGCAAACCTCTCTACGTAACTGGAGAGGAATTACTGTAGATGCACTTAGAGAGTCTGCCATAGAACATGACAAGAACATTTGCAGGAAGAAAGAGGCTCTAGAGGGACCACATACACAGCCACAGTCTTACAACACATACCAGCAATGGGGTAATACAGTAAGGTGTTTTAATTGTAATAAAGTAGGACACATAAAGAGGGACTGTAAACTGAAGAATTGGGGGCCACCTAAGAAGGGAACACCCAGATACACTCAGAGAGGGCACTCACAAGATTCAGAGAGGTTCCAACAGTTACCTGCTCACATAGTGACAGCAAACACTCTGCTGGAGGATGATAGTCAGTGCTAGGGGTCATGTCATACCTGTAGTCTACAGCCAGTCAGGTTAACTGAGAATACTAGGAAAGAACCTACAACAACAGTTGATATATCTGGTACTAAACACACTTTTCTTGTAGATACAGGGGCGACCAGATCCGTGATAACTTCTCCATTTAATTTACAGGTTACCAACAAGACCATAGCAGCAGTGGGAGTAAAGGGGAGGGTACAGCATTACTCTCTAACCCAGTGTTGGCTAACCTTGACACTCCAGCTGTTTTGGAACTACATAACCCAGCATGCACTGCTACAGTTTTGCTATTAGGGCATGCTAAAACTGGCAGGGCATGCTGGGATATATAGTTCCACAACAGCTGGAGTGTCAAGGTTAGCCAACACTGCTCTAACCAGTTCTGCAGATATTACCATCGGGCCACTGCAAACCAAGCACTCCTTTCTCGAGGCAGCGGCGGCTCCTACTAACCTGCTGGGAAGGGATTTGCCTGTACCCCTGATGGTATATTCCTAGATATACCGGAAAAGGTTGCGCATGAGGTACATGACATATTGGACACACCACAGAGGTTAATGTTGCATTCTGCCGTTTTAGAACAAAGTCCATCTCAGGTAAAAGAAATGTTAGTGCAAATACCGGGTTCCATCTGGACCAAAGATGGACAGGACATTGGATTGATGGCAAATGTAGCTCCTGTAATGGTTAACTTGAAGAGTGGTAGGCAAGCTCCAAATATCCCTCAGTACCCATTAAAGCCAGAGGTGAAGCTAGGGGTGTATCCCATAATTGAGAGGTTACTGCAACAACGGATTTTAATTCATACAGCTAGTCCAGCCAATAGTCCCATTTTTCCAGTGAAGAAGGCTGGGGGGAGGGGCTATAGATCAGTACAGGATCTTAGGGGGGTTAACAAAGTTGTTGAAAGCCAATTCCCCGTAGTGCCCAATCCAGCTGTCATCCTCATGCAGATTCCACCATCTGCAACCCACTTCACTGTCTTGATATATGTTCTGCTTTCTTCTCTGTTCCTCTTCACCCTGACTGTCAATATCTGTTTGGATTTTCCTACAGAGGGGTACAATACACATGGACATGATTGCCCCAGGGTTTCATAAATAGCCCCAGTATTTTCTCCCATGCTTTATATGACTGTTTGCAATATTTTCAACCAAGCAATGGGTCTGTCATTCAATATGTAGATGATTTGTTGTTGTGCGCTGATTCATTTATGTCATGTTTAAATGATACTAAACTGTTGTTACTTCATCTCTCACAAACAGGGCACTACGTTGCAAAGGAAAAATTACAGCCATGCCAGACTAAGGTTAAATACTTGAGACACTGTGTAACCCAGGGGCTATGACACTTGACAACTGACAGAATACAGGCCATACAGACCATGACACTGCTGCAAAACCTGCAGCAAATCCGTACCTTCTTGGGCATGTGTGGATACTGCAGGATGTGGATCCCAGGTTTTTCTATTTTGGCATTACCATTGCAGGAATTAGTTTTATCCTCAAAACCCGACCGTATCATACACACTGAGGAGACAGAGCAGACTTTCCTTAACCTTAAGGCTAGTCTGACAAGAGCACCTGCCCTGGGAATACCAGATTATGAAAAACCATTTGAGTTATTTTGTACAGAAGCTGATGGCTGTGCAGCAGTGTCCTCACACAGAAACATGGTGATGCTAGCAGACCTGTAGCATAACTACAGTGCACAGTTGGACACTGTAGCAAGATCACTCCCAACGTGTTTATGAAGTGTTGCTGCAACTGCTCTTCTGGTAAATAAGAGCGAGGATGTAGTGTTAGGGCATGATACAACTGTCTATATACCGCATGCAGTTTCTGCTTTGTTAAATTCTTCCCAAACCAGACATGTCTCTTCAGCAAGGTTCACGAAATGGGAACTAGCTCTAATGGCACCTGCAAATATTACCATTAAAAGGTGCAATACATTAAATCCAGCAACGTACTTACCATATGTGCCTCGAGATGCACAAAGGGTGGAGGAAGGTGAGTCCCTGGTTGAAGGTGAGTTTTGCATATATACTGACACACATGATTGTATGGAGCATTTGAATCAGACCTTTACTGCAAGACCAGACATACGTGACACACCATTAGAAAATGTAGATGTGACATTTTACATGGATGGGAGTTGTCATAGACGGACAGACACAGGAGAATTATGCACAGGTTATGCTGTCGCAAATGACGAGGATGTTGTAGAAGCTGAACCACTTGGTCCACCTCACTCAGCCCAGGTGGCTGAACTGGTGGCATGGTGTGAGCTGGCAGAAGGTAAATCAGCTAATATATACACTGACTCTAGGTATGCCTTCGGGGTAGTACATGATTTTGGGTCTCTTTGGCGTCTTAGGAATTTTATGACAGCAGCAGGCACACCAGTCGCACACTCACATCACATAAGAGGATTTCTGACAGCAATCCAGCTACCAAAGGCAGTAGCTGTCATCAAATGCAAAGCCCAAACATGTGAGGAAGACCCAATTTCAATGGGCAATAACAGAGCAGATGAAGATGGGCAGCAGGGTTATGCATAAATATAACAACTAACGAAGTGATGGTCTTCCAGACAATAGACACGCAGAAATTAATTGAAATGCAAAATTTGTGTTCCCTACAGGAAAAGGCAGTCTGGAGATGGAGGGGATGTGTTCAGGAGTCCTCCAGACTCTGGGGAGATGGAGAAGGTAGGCCTGTTGCTCCCATGGCATACTAACCAAGCCTGGCTAAGGCAGCGCATGGTCTGACTCACCTAGGAAAAGAAGGTATGTGCAAGTTGGTCAGAGCATATTGGTGTGCACCAGGCTTTTCTTCTCAAGCTGGAAAGAGAGCGATGTCCTGTCTGACTTGTTTGAGGAAAAATGACGGTAAGACAATACCAACTGAGCCATCCCATATCCCTCCAACAGATGGTCCTTTTCAGGTAATACAAATTGACTTCATTCAATTACCACCTTGCCGGAATCTCAAGTATTTATTAGTTTGTACTGATGTGTTTTCTAATTGGGTAGAGGCATATCCAGCTGCCACTAATACTGCTGTTTTTACTGCTAAAAAGATTGTTCTGGAACTTGTATGCAGATACGTTATCCCTAGAATCCTAGAAAGTGATAGGGGTACTCATTTCACTGGTGATGTTTTCCAGAACATGTGTAAGCTCATGGGTATCAATAGTAGACTTCACACCCCCTACCGACCGCAAGCCAGTACCACAGTGGAAAGGGTAAACGGTACCATTAAGAACAAACTGAGTAAGATCATGGCTGAAACTGGATTAGGATGGCCAGAAGCCTTACCGCTAGTCCTCCTTAACATTAGAACCACTCCCAGATCTCCTCTTAATCTGTCCCCCTTTGAGATACTGTTTGGGAGGCAACCTCATTTGATTATAAGTCCACAGGATGATTTGAAGAGTAATAATGAGGTTACTGTGCAATATCTTATAAAAATGAGTAGACAGTAGAAACAACAGCAACATAAATTGAAAATGTTGTCACCTGAAAAGCCAAAAAAAAAACTGTCATGATGTTGAACCTGGAGAATATGTTATGATCCAAAATGTCTTACATTCAGGTTGTTTGACAGATCGGTGGGAAGGTCTGTATCAGGTGTTGATGACAAGTACCACATCATTGAAGGTAGCAGAAAGGGATACCTGGGTCCATTCCACTCACTGCAGAATGGTCAATCACCCAAAGGAGGTACAAGGCGAAATCGAGACAGACAACATGGACCTGTCGATCACGAGCTTGTTCCGGGAGAACTAAAGACTGCAGTGAAAACACCTGAGCCGGAGACGTCTGCAGATTACTATTCCAGCAATGGAGTGGTGATCTGTTTTTGTGTCTCTATTTTATTCAAGGGTTCTTCTCATCTTTATTTCTTTGGGGATTTCCTATTTCTGTGACGGAGGACATATGACGGAGAGGGAGGCCGAGAGTGATGTTGATGGAGTGGAGTCGGAGGAAAGACAATAAAACAAACAAGGCAACCTATGGTTAAACTCAGTTTAGGAATTGTTAAGAGATTTGTTAGCCGTGTAACTAGGAGACAGTGTGAGGGGTTATTGTCTGATGAATATTGTTTTTGCGAGCACTGTGGGTCCCTAGTTGATGAGAAATGCATCCAACGATGCCAGTCCAAAAGTAATATATATTTGGGCGAGCATCCTGTAGAGGATTAACATTTCTTGGTGGGTAAGGTCTTAAACCAGACTGAATGTTGTGTGTGCTCACAAGTACCTCAAGGACAGAGTAAATCAGGATTAGTGCCTTACTCATTAAAGTTAGCAGAGGTATTTGAATTACATGAGGGAAGACCGGTGGACTAGAAATTTAATATATCTAAACCCCTAGTCTTAAGCTCCACCAGTACCAGGTAGATAGATCCCTGGTATGCTTAAGTATCACAAATTTCAGAAAACCAGGAAATTGGGAAGTGACCCGGAACAATCAGACAATGACTTATTCACACCGAGCAGATAATGAACCTATCGATTTTGAACTTGTACGCAGAATTGTTGCAACTGCGAGATACTTCCGGTACAGGTACACACGTAGATACATTACAGTAATGGTTGGCAAAGTATCACTAGGGTACTGTGCAAATATACAAACAGAAACGTGTACCAGTCAAATGGGGGATATGGGAACAGGATTCTTTGTAAGAATAATGTGTTCAATGATAATGATGCATTCTGTTCCTTACGTTCTCCCAGATGATGTGTATTTTATATGTGGAAGGAAAGTGTACAAGTGGCTTTCTCCGAGCCCTGAAAGTTTATGTTATCTTGGGAGGGTATTACCAGAAATCATGACCCTTACACATTATGAAATGATTGGTATCCATAAAACCGCACCACCCCCGTACATACACACACAGTATGAACATTGTGACAAAATAAATATGATCCCTGGTGAAGAACATATAGCCACGCAGTTGATTAGTGAAACAACAGGCTTCAAAATTTTGGTAGCATTAGATCTCACCAGGATCACTCTAGGAACTTTACATTTTAGATACACCCTAGACCTGGCTAAATTAATAGACAATATCACCGAGATGTATGATGACACTTTCAAGTATGCATGTAGGGAGCTACAGTCTTATAAAAAGGAATTGGTACAACATAGGTTAGTGTTAAACTACCTGACAGCCGTTACTGGTGGATATTGTGTGACTTTGGCCACCCAATTTGGTGTCAAGTGTTGCACGTACATCACCAATAATACTAATGACCCCAGAGAGGTGATAGACCGGAAAATGGATGAAATCCTACAACTGAAGTGGGAATTTCTGAAGGACCATAATACTTCCTTGTATGACTGAGGTAAAGGTTGAGAAATGGTTCTCGTGGTTAAACACTGTCAAATGGTTCGCCAGTCTGGGAGAGTGGGTACAGGAGATGGTTGCTAGTGTAGGTAAGCTTCTTATTCTTATACTTGTTGTAATCTTTGTAATTGGTTTCTGTGTCAGATGTGGAAAATGTAACACCAAGGTAAATAATGAAAATGAGATCATGAGGGTGGTGATATGGGTACTAAGGTTAATGAAGAACTGCATTACAATCCTGAAATTGAGTGTGCCATCAGATAAATAACATGTGAATAGGCTTGGTCATGTATGATAAAATATTGTAAATGTTCCGTTAAACATCCTAGATAATGTAGTCTCAGTTCCCTCAAACTTCCTTTATAGGTTCGATGAGGTCCCACATCTTACCAATGGTCCCCTGTAGATCCACTGAGTGCATATAAGGGTTGTTCTACCCTTTCTTGAAACGCATTATTGACGTTTCAATGACCAAATTGTGTCACACCGTCTAGAACATTGAATAACTGCATGACTAAAAAAGGTTAAGAATAGAATGTGATAGTTTATGTTTGCTATCAAAGAGTGGACTGTCAAAGTCAAATAAATGGTTATGATCGTTGTGCAATTATTATCTGACGATCTAATCGTCTATGGTCTGACGATGTGTTAGCAGGACGCTACTTTGCGTCACGCAATACGATGTGCTAAACTGCGTATTCACAACACACATACACTGATGCACATAACGCACACACATATAAATGTGTATATATAAATATATAAACAGATGCTCATATGCGTATGCACATACACATGGATGCTCATCTGTATATAGTCACATACTGACAGATATTTGCTATTTCAACACACAGACGCACATATGCGGACGCATATGTGCAAGATGGTTCCCACACATTATAGTTAATAACCATTATTAGTTATTAGAGGTTTTGTTTGTTAATAATTATGATGTAATATGTACTTAAACGAGATCTAAGGTTTAGAATATAGTGGACATGTCATGTTTGGTATCATACTAAATCCTTGTTTATTTGCATTTATCGGCAAAGAAGTCACATCATGCATCCGCTAGTTATGGATGATAGGGAGTTATTGGATAGAAATGTTATAACATGCATGTAGTGTTGTAGCCAGTATTAACCAGTTTTTCGACAGGAAGCTACACAAAGAGACCGTTGGAGGACTGAGCCATGCCCTTGATGACACCGTATGATCTAACCAATGACCAGATTATCGAGAAGCAAGAACCAATGGAAACTTGTCAACTAGTCCCTTTGTTAGCTCTGAACTCTGTAAGGTATATAAGCTGTTTCCTGATCCCAGTGTTAAGGTATCTTCTTGCAACCACAGACATCTGGATTGATGACTGTATACTGGGACCAGTGCGCATGCATATGTGTCGGCTTGTAGTATTTTATTGCTTTTTACTCTAATTGTTAATTCTTTCATCGTGTTACTTTTTCTTTACATAAATAACTTTTTGTGCTTTGGAACCACACGATTGGACTGGAAAGCAATTCTTTCTTAAGCGATTTGCAATGCTAAATAGCGACTAGCGACTATTAGGAATCAATAATCCACTGACTGTCGTCAAGGTAAACAACTGCAAAACTTCCCAGGAATTACCGAAAAACATAGTTAATGAGATCTTGAAATACCGCTGGGGCATTGGCTAGGCCAAACGGCATGACAAGGTACTCATAGTGTCCTGAATGAGTACTGAAAGCAGTCTTTTCACTCATTGCCACTCCTAATTCGATTAGGTTGTAAGCTCCCCGAAAATCGATCTTAGTAAAGATGGTGGCTTGACGCAGCTGTTACCATACAATCATGTTCTATTTGGTATCGCTGTTACCACATTCAAATGCAACAAAATATATTTTTGCTGTTGATGTACACCTCAATAGTATGTTCTGTAAGGGTACATTAAAAAATAAGGGATACAGAGACCAAAAATTGTGTCTGTTAAATTATACCAGCCACATGTACAGCAAGTTGTTAGTATTACAGAATTTGTTACTACACAACTCACTGTATATGTGGCTGGTATAATTTAACAGACACAATTTTTGGTCTCTGTATCCCTTATTTTTTTAATGTACCCTTACAGAACATACTATTGAGGTGTACATAAATACCAAAAATATATTTTGTTGCATTTGAATGTGGTAACAGTGATACCAGTGTGATAAGGTCAGGGGAGCGGTTCCCTCTCCTGCGGTAGTTGGACACCATCCAACACACAGCAGCCAGGAAACAGCACTCCAGTCATAGATTTTCGTGCAAGCTGGATGGTGCCAGTTTTTATTGTGCAATTTCAACAATGAAATAAAACATAAAATAAACCCTAGCCCGGCTGGGCACTAACTAGACAGCAAGTTCCCTATCTAACAGAACACTAAACAAAATCCCCATCCACAGTACCTTCTGGTTTACAGCCAAAAGTGTCTCAGAGCAAGATAACCTGCGTCCTGCTCTCCCAGGTATGAGACACTCAGCTACAACTGAACACAGCTTAAATCAGCCAGTTCCAGGTGTAAGCCCTGATGAGCCTGCTACCAGGCTGAAAGGCCCAAAACCTGTAGAGGCCTGTGGATGGAGCCCTCCCTCTCCTCACATCCACACACCCAGGACCCAAACCGGCTTTTCCAAAAGCCGATACTCTGGTCTGTTTACAACACAGACTTCTCCTGGGGTTTTTTAGAACACATAGGCAAAAACCTAGGACAAACATACCTGCCATTGACCACTTTACCAGTGCTTCTATCACACCAGATAGAACATAATTGTATGGTACTATGTATTACCTATGCATATCTCCAATCACAGACTCTCAGTGAAACTAATGTGTGTTAATTTTATGAGAATATTATCCATTGGGATAAACTCAGCTGAGAAGTTAATGTGACATCTTATTTGTGTTAGTATTTTGATATCCCTATGCTTTATTACCTTGTATACTATGTAGAGGATCTGTTAAGAACAGGGATTTCCCTGTGCATGTAATTTACTTTGGTTCATGAAGGAAATTTATCAGAGAACAATGGTTCCTGTATATTGTTATTCCACTTTTGCCTTTGCTTATTGCATTTCATGATTTTTATTTATTAAAACCACTTTCCCTGCTTGATGTGACAATTTCAGTACTTGCTGAGTTTTAGTATCTCATACAAACTATCAAGTCTATTAACATATTTCAGGGATATATATCTCACTACTACCCTTTGTTTCTTTTTACTTTTTGGAGACATATTTTTAATGGATGAACAATAAAAGTTAGATTTTAATATTTTTTATTACACATAAGAGTGCCCCAGAAAAAGAGCCTTCTTTCTCCTTTTCCTATACCCCTATAATCAAGCAAGAAAAAAATAGGGAAAGGAACTCTGTTATGTGAGCACTCTTGTTCTCTATTGTCAAGGATAGGACACAATAGGGTGTCCTATGAAATTACCCTAAATGTAAAATAGAACACAAAAATTGCGTCCTTAAAAATTAACCTTTATTATAAATATCTAAAATAATAAACTGACACATGAACATCAGAGAATATCCAGAAAAAACACAATATAGATAATATAAGACAGTATACACAAAATAAAACACATATAAGTTAGATAACCCTGAGACTGGCTAAATATTGGACAATATATGTAAATAGTCAAATTAGTATAAGTAAACACATATTCTTATAGCAGTAGTACCTAAAAATACATCCTAATTGATGGATAGTGGGTATAGAAATAATCAGAAAAGTCCAGGCATAGAGTTGTCACTCCTCATTCTACTGCTCCTCACCTCTGCTAGGCTATCTATGAGGAGTGAGAGATTACCGGAGAGCAAATTGCCTGTGGAAACAACAGACTAACAAGGACGTTACTCACATTTAATTTCTGCTGTCGAGTGTCATACATAAAGCATCGGACACACGATGAGAGAATTACTCTAATGAGATAGCCCGCGGTTAATAGAAATTTCTGAAGATTCAGATAGTATAGATACGGTGTCACATTAATTAATGTATTGGATGCTTAAAATAATGTTAAGTAATCATAACCAACTTTCATGTAGAAAACATAATATTCATACACTACTGAAAGAAACTCCCATAGTCGCTGTATTTCTTCAATATTAGATATTTAAAATATCGCAGATAATCAAGATAGTAATAATGAAAGCGCTTACAATGGAAGTAATCAAATCTTAAAGATAACAGGTGCTGTTCAAGTATTGCTCTCACAGGGAAATAATATATATCTAGGATATAGACATATAAATAAGAAGCTCTTATAAACCAATATAACCTGTATAATTTCTCGTGATATCAGACACTATAAGTGTATTGATATCACTGTGAATCGCCTGTAGTAGTAGGAGATAATTCTCCTCAATCAAGAGCTTGTTAAGTAAAGCTATAGCAGAGGTATATATAACGCTAGATATAGCAGGCTAATATCTTACATATTACAAATGTTTAATTTCCCTAAGGATAGAAGGTGATGTAAATAAATGCATATAAGTTCAACAGTGTCTGTAATGGGACTGAATGCAATACTAAGGATAGATGCTGTTAACAGCACAATGATTACTCAAGCATATAGCATAAATGCAGTATATTGTACTATACAGTCACATCTGTACACCCTGATCTTCAGCTCCACTAAATTCATCCGTCGCTGTCTCCTTCTCACTCTCCACACAAAAAGGATAGGTGTGAGGGGCAGCGTGAGAGGAGAAAATAATCAGCGTGCTGGTGTCCTGGGAACAGAGATACACACAGTCGCCTGATATGAGGATACAATAGTAGAGGCTAAGATGCGCTACATATACAAGTAAAGTATGAATAAAGAAAATGTCCCACTCGGGTACAAACTTGCTAAGGGGATGCCGCGTGCTGCGCAGCCACGAGCACCCGTCTCTCCCAACGCGCATTTCGCCGGTAGCTTGGTCACGGGGGTGACTACAGGAAGGGAATTCCTGTGTCATATAGTGCTGGGGAAAGGAACTGACCAATCATATGGGGGGTGGAGTCCAGATTGACATATCACCTAACCAATCAGTGTAATTCAACAACGATTCCAGTGAGAAGGACTGGAATATATTCTAAATTAACCTGATGTGTGCCTACTATTAGTTATCTCTTATAAATTCAATAGTCACACTAAAGGAAGTCCTGTATACAATTCCAATAAAAGAGAAGAGGCATAGATATTAAACCTGTCAAGACCTACTAAAAATGGGAGGAGGTATACAAGATTAAATCAGTTGTAACAACAAATAATAAATAATTACATAGGTATTACTATATTATAAATAAGAAGAGGAAGGGGATTAGTTATTCGTAACAACTACTGGGTGTACATGAGTCAGTGCAGTGTTCCCAAAAATATTTGTTTATATCTATGTAAAGATAAATACAAATGAAAAATAAATAATAAGCAAATAGAAATCCTGGATAGGGCTATATTGTATAATATGGAATAATAATTATTTCATTATTAAAATTAGTACTAAAAAGTAAACAAGATAAGATAATTAAGTAAAGCTGAAGAAAAATATATGAAAACAAAAATATATGAAAACAAAAAGTATAATGAATACAGTGAAACAAGTGTATAGATTTAGTGTGTGTAACAACATTGTATTGGAATTGAAGTAGTAGAAAGTCAAAGATATATAAAGAAAGAAAAAATAAGAAAATTTGAATACTATGTGTAGAACAATAATAGCAGTGAGAACAGAATAAACATAGAAATATGATATGATATGAGTAATACTAATATTAAAAGTGACTCAAATAATCATAGAGGTGACTGTCATGAAGGTAAGGAGTGTGTGTTTACTAAACAAGTGTACTGTAAATAGGTACAGAATAAATAAGACCCTAATGTGTAATTGTATATATAGTCTTTTAATAAGAGGTGAAGAAGTAGTGAGTGCCATATGAATATACGTGAAAAGAGGGGGGGGGAAAAAGGGGGGGGGAAAACCCCATAGGGAAAATATAAAGGGGGGGGGGGTTTATAGAACTAATCAAACATTAACCTCAAAAGGTATATAGAAAGAGCTGGGTGTATGCACAGCCTACACTGTTGGCTCGCAAACACTATCAGAATTATATAAATGAAGCATAACTGTTGTACTCATAGGTGAAAAGATAGTGAGTGCCATATGGATATACGTAAAAATAAGGGGGGGGAGAGAAAACCAATAGAAAAAATATAAAAGAGGGGGGGGGTTTATGGAATTAATAAAACGTTAACCTCAAAGGGTATATAAGAAAAGCTGGGTGTACGCACAGCCTGCACTGTTGGCTAGCAAACACTGTCAGAGTTATAAAAATGGAGCATAACTGTTGTACTCATTTAAACCTCTAGGAGTGAGAGTCCCTAGTCTGAATATCCATTCAGTTTCTTTTCTCAATAAAATCATGTTGATGTCCCCTCCTCTTATACCCATCTTCACTCTTTCTAAGCAGAAAGCTTTTAATTTCCCAGGGTCGCTGTTGTGTTGATATAAAAAATGTTTGGCTACCGAAGTGACCTTCTTCATTCTGTTCACATCTATCCGAGCATTCCGTATATTACCTGCATGTTTGAGTATACGTGATTTCAATGCTCGTGTTGTCATCCCCACATATCTCTGATTACACTCACATTGCAGGCAGTAGATGACTCCTGTGGTGTTGCAGTTGAAGTAGTCCCGTATATATACATTCTTACCATATTGGTCTTGAATCTGGGTAGTTTTTGTCATGTATATGCAGGCTCTGCAGTTTCCACAAGGAAAAGTACCTTCGGCTTTGGGTTTTTTTCTAGGAAATTGATCAAAATGACTGTGGGTGAGGAGATCTCCCAAATTCCTAGCCCTTCTCCAACTCATTGAGACGCTTTCAACAAGATGTAACCTTAGATCTGCATCAAGTAAAAGAACTGGCCAGTGTTTCTGTATGATACCTTTAAGCATTTTCCACTCTTTGCAGTAGTCTCCAACAAATCTTAGTTTCTTTTGTTCTGTACTCTGATGTCCTTTGGGTTCTGGAAAGACTAGAGTGTCCCTATTGATCTGGGATACCAGGTATCTGGCTTTCTTGATTACCCGATTACTATATCCTCTGGCTCTCAGTCTCATAGAGAGAGCTTCACATTGTGTGATATAGTCAAATTCATTTGAGCAATTGCGTCTCAAACGAAGAAACTCTCCTTTTGGGAGATTGGAGATAGTCGGTGGAAAATGGCAGCTACTTTCATGTAGCAAGCTGTTGGTTGCCGTAGGTTTTCTGAAGAGATTCGTGGTAATATCACCAATTGTATTTTTGCCTATTTTTAAATCCAAGAAGGAGATAGTATGTTTACTGATCTCCCAGGTAAATTTCAGATTCAAATCATTGGTGTTGAGGGTTTTTATGAATTCCTCGAATTCATATTCCTCTCCTCCCCATATGACAAAGATGTCATCAATATACCTAAGCCATTGTATGACATTATGGGTATATTGGTCATTCGTCTCCGAGAAAACCACCTCCCGCTCCCACCAACCTAAGAATAGGTTGGCGTAAGTAGGAGCACATGTGGAACTCATGGCTGTTCCTCGGGTTTGCAAGTAGAACTTATCCTGAAAAGTGAAATAGTTTTTGTGGAGAATGAAGGATAATAATTTAATCAAAAATTCGTTGAAATCACTTCTGTTGTCCATCTCTAGAAAGTATCTAACTGCATATAAGCCATCATGATGTCTTATAGAGGTGTAAAGTGATTCCACATCTATGGAGGCAAGTAGATGGTTCTCGTCTAATATAACATCCTGTATCTTCTGCAAAACATCTCTGGTATCTTTGAGATAGGAGGGTAAGGAGAGTACATGATCCCTCAAATGCATATCCACGAATCTACTACCCTGTTCATTTAAACTACCTATACCCGACACTATGGGTCTACCCGGTGGATTATTGATGTTCTTGTGAACTTTCGGTAGTACGTAAAAAGTTGGTATTTTAGGAGATTTAACTTGTAAGAAGTCAAAATCGTTCTTGGTAATGATCCCCTTTTGGAAGGCTTCTTGTATCAATCCTTTGTAGAGAGAATGGAAATTCTCTGTCGGGTTAAGCAGTAGTCTTGTATAACAGGAGGAGTCATTCAACTGTTTGGAAATCTCTCTTGTATACATTTCTGCAGGCCATAGTACAACATTACCCCCCTTGTCAGAAGGTTTAATGATAATGTGTTTCCAATTTTGCATAGTCTTCAATTCCAATCTCTCGGATTCCGTTAGATTATGCCCATGAAGATTATACAATTGTTGTCTCTCCTGCAAAGCATCCCGATCCCTGGATACTAATTCCATAAAGACCTGGACTTGTGCACAGGTATTCTCAGGAGGAAAAAATTTAGATTTCCCCCTGCAGAAAGGTCTCATTCTCCATATTTCTGGGGTGACCCCGGATTCTTCCTCTAGTTCTTCTAATATAGCTAGAGCTTCCAAATCCATCGTGCTATCTAGATTAGTTATGTCAGAGTCAATAGTGGAAGAAGTTGAGTTACCTTCCTCTTGTGGGGTAAGGAGATCTTTCATCTCCTTCATCTTTTGTTGATTAATAAAAAATTTCTTTAACAAAAGTTTCCTCCCAAATAGATGCAAATCTTTCTCCCATGAGAAGCGATGAAAGGTGGTCATTGGTGAAAAGGAAAGGCCTTTTTTAAGTAACGAGATTTGTGCTGGTAATAAAATTTTGTCTGATAGATTTATGATTTTCAGTTCATCCTCTTGAGAAGTCTCCGTTATCTCCGTCTGTTGGTTCTGGATGATTGTCTGGGTGGAAGTGGTGGGTCCCATTTTTGTGTACCCCTTCCTTTTCTTCCACCCCCTCCTTGTTGGCCTCCTGCGCGATACCTCCCTCTTGTATCTGTCAAATCATCTATAAAAAGGAACCGCAGAATTGAGGGAATGAGATCTGGAGTCTGTTCTCACATCTGAATATTCATCTGTGCCCGAGGACTCTGCTTCAGAGGATGAATAGTTGTAACTGTCCTTCTTATGATGCCTTTGTTCAGTTCTGGAATTCCATTTAAATATTTTACCTGTCAGAAAATCTCTTTTATCTCGAGAAAACTTTTTTAGTTTTCTTTCTATAATCATTTTTTCATAATAATCCAGGTCCTTTTTATGTTGGTCAAAGCACTTCTGAAAGTGCTGATCTTGTTCCCATATTTGGAGTTTCTTCCCCATACCCTCTATTTCTTTCTCCACCTCCTCTAATACCAAGAGATTATGCTTAATAAGGACTGTCATAAGATCCTGTGCACATTTGAGAAGACAAGATTCCCATTCTTTTTGAAGGTTGGTTGTGATAAGATTGAAGGAGGGGAAAATTTTAGGTCTCAAACCTCGTGGTGATAATTTTTGTTTTTGGTAGCTCTCAAGGGTAGTGAGATCCCAGTTCACCCTCAGTTGTTTATATTGTAAATACTTAAGAAGTGAGAAATCTTCATCCCAATTGATATTCTCACTCTCATTGTCTCCTGATAGAGAGAAAATGCTATCTAGGTCTTCATGAGTCCTTCTTTTGGTTGTCAGTTCCTCTTTCAAGTTAAAAGTAGACATTTCATGTGCAGTATCAAAGTTGGGTAAAGGTGAAATGGATCAAATGTGATAAACAATATTAAAGAGAATTATCAAATTCCAATATCAGTTGCCGTGCTGACAGTGTCAAGAAACTGAGATAACTCGGTAATGCAGTATTTTGTAATAAAGGGAATAAGGGACGGGAAGACTAATCGCACAGGCAAAAAGGAGAAAAATATAATAATGTAGATAATGGTGCGATTAGTCTTCCCGTCCCTTATTCCCTTTATTACAAAACACCCCTATAATCAATGCAAGGACGGAAAGACCCATCCTTCTTGCCAACAAGAAGAAACCAGCCCCAACCAAAGACTTAGAGGGAAGGATAAATCCCTTCACCAGGGTAACCTTGATATATTCCTTCATTGGCTTATCTTCTGGAATAGACAAGGAATACAACCAGACTTTGGGTAGCTTGGCCCCAGAGATTAAATTGATTGCGCAGTTGTATGACCGAGGAAGGACATTAGCTAATTGCTTAGAAAAGACATTGGAGTATTCCCGGTACTGGACTGGAATGGTTGGAGAAGTCTCGACAACAGCAGGCTCAACCGCCTGAAGAGGTACAGCAAGACAACAAGACTGGCAGGCATGACACCATCTCATGATATCCCCGGAGGACCAGTCAATGACGGTATTATGATCCCTGAGCCAAGGGAGACCAAGGACGATGGGTGCCAATGGACAGTGGAGAAGGAAAAAAGAAATAACCTATGAATGCAGAACTCCGATAGTCTACTGGAGGAGATGTGTTTTGAAAAAGAGAGTTTTGCGCTAATGTTATATTAAGTATCACTATCTCTATTGGATATGGTAGAATGAACGATCAAGACGCCAAACTATTTAGTTAGTAAAACAGTTTATAATATACTGTATACAGTATAAAAAATGTAACAATAGCAGCAATAACATTAAAACAAAACTTAATTTAGATTCATCTCCTTTTGTTAGCAGCATATTTATTAATAGCAAACCACTTGGATATACAGTAGTTTCTTTATATTGCGTGACCTAAGAAATCCTCCTCTAGACTATACAAGCTGAATAGGTTTATGCACATGTATAAATTGTCCACCTGGGTACCTCACCACATCATCCTTAAGGAGAAAACAAAATTCTCTCCCTGGTCTCCAGGCCTGTAGTAAAGAGCATCGCCTTGGAGAGTTGTGATGCTATAGCCGCAGCCGGACTTCCGAAGTAACAGGCGATTCTACGGGCAAAGGTATTTTAAGTCAGCTTGTGACAGCCCTAAGTAGCAAAAGAGACATGTGAGTAGTCCCTCCAGTCTGCAGATCTCCAGTTGATAACGGATAGAGAAGAAGGTATTTTGATGTTAGCGATCACTCCAAAATGGTAATCCAGTGGCAGCAGCAAGTCCTCTGACGCATTTTGTTTCATTATTGGAGGCTTTATCAAAGAGCATTCCTCCATCCAGTCCGCAGATTGGAATTTTCTGGTCCAAAGAAACAGCGGGTACACCCAGAGATTAAAAAAAAAAAAGAAATCCATGAAATTGCCAGCTGCACCACTATCCAGAAATGCAGAAGTGGCCAAGGAGGAAACAATGATTTGGATAGCTGCTGGGACTAGGATTGAGTTTTCAGAGGAAATGGGAGCCAGGCCTAAATGTAATTCCTCCCAAACACTTAGGCCTTGCCCTTTACTGGCATGAGTGGACAATTACTCAGGGAATGTCCCTTATCTCCACAATACAAACAGAGACCATGGAAACGTCTCCTCATGTGTTGAGGGTAACCCAAAGGCCCAAGTCTGTGAATCTCCCTGGAGAAGGGAAATAACCAGCCCCACTCATTGAGATTCTGTCCCGGAGGAAACAGGATGTAACCTGAAGTAGAGTTTACAACTCTCCCTAAAGTTGAGGAATTGTCTGCGGTTCCCCAAAAAACAGTCTAGCAGGTTCATCTTGGGTTCTTTGATAGTGAACGGTGTCACAGTCCTGCGGGCCGACCATCCAGATACGCCAATCTGAGAATCACCGCCCATGACTTTTACAGGTTACCTCAGCACGTGTGGTTAACTAAACTCGGTAACTGCCACCAGCAAAGGGGAACTTTAGTGTTAAAACATAATTATGCACACTTAGTAAAATAGGTAACATGAGCCATATGAGGATTTGGGTCATACAAACACAGATCCAGAACTAGAATTAATTTTTAATTCAAGAATATCTTCAAAGCTTTTTTACAAAAAGTTACAAGAATATAATAATGTTAAAAGGAATCACACAGTTACAATTTCCAGAAAATAAAATAACAAAATGGAGCAACAAACCAATCAGTTGGATTGACTGGCTTTGGGATGAGGCCGTCCCAATGGCGAACTCTGGCCAATGGTGAATATCTGTATCCTTCAATAGCCTCACGCAGAATGAACAACAAACTAGGATTGAGTTACCTACTTATGCCTGCTTATCCAGGCATCCCCTCACCCCCCTCCCTGGGGTGATTTTAACCCTTGTCAGCTTAGAGTGGATTGTCCAGCTGGCTGAAACCTCAGGGTTTCCTGGCCACCTGAGTAGGGGTTCTTTCATAATACCTTCAGCTCTCTATGAAGTTTGAGAACCTAGGCTTAGGTCAATAAACGTGCCCACTGATTAGGTGAGAAAATATACACATCTGTAGACTGAATGTCTCTCGGTATAAACAACCATTCTTTGATCCCTGACCCTACACAGAACACAGGACTCTTAATGACTGTTTATCAAGAGCCTGGACAGATGTCCTGTAATTTCCATTTTTCTTATATGCCATACAAAATTGGATATAATTTTGGCTGATGCAGGAAACAGACCTTCTTACAACCTCTGTTACCCATCTTCAAAGGGGACTAGTCCAGAGGAGTTTTGACACCTATCCACATACAAAGGATGCTACATACCAATTTACAAGGGAAAGTTACATGTTTATACCACCACAATATCATGTGCAGTTATGCCCATGCTGATGTAAATCAGCTTTTTTTACACTACAACCAGGACCACAGGAGACCGGATCTCTTTGACAGGCAGGGAAAGCTCTTGGACCTTTTGTGTGAGTACTTGAATTTGTGCAGTATGCACCTGGGCAGGATTCTGTGCCTGTTCTATAATATCTTCTTTCTTGTGAGCCAACTATAATGTTACAGATTCCTATGTTGTTCCGTGTAAACCTCTAGAACCCAGTCTAGCTAAGTCTTCCACCACTAACAGCCACCCGCTGTTCCCTTAGAACTGGAAGATGTTCAGCGGTACTTAAGTGGCCGTCTGGACTTAATACTCGAAGTAGTAGAGTTTTACACTGGTTACCTTTGGAAACTAGTGTAAAAGAAAAGAATAGCAGAAGATACTGGAAACTGGGAGAAAAGTCCGTAGTACGGCTATGAGTGCTGAAGGTGCGGCTAAAGCCGGTAGTACAATGTGAAGAGTTGATGCAGAGGTTAGAAGGCGTCAAATACCGGTAGATACAATGTCCATTTACTAGTTCTATCTTAAGGTGTGATTTTGTTACAGAAAAAGATTACGCAATGGAAGAAAAATATAACAAAATAAAAAGGTTATTCCTGAGTTGTCAGTTATTGCTGTCAAAATCAAATAATTGGATATGATCGCCGTACAATTATTATCTGACGATATAGTCATCTATGGTCGGATGACGTATTACTAGGATGCTACTTTATGTCGGTGCAATCTAATGCGCACAAATGCGAATCCACAATACACATACACTGACGCACATATTATATATATATATATATATATATACACACGCAGACGCTCGTATGTGTATTCACATACAATATACATGGACGCTCGCCTGTATATATTCACATACAGGCGAATGAATACATATAAAATGGTTCCCACACATTATAGTTAATAACCAGAGTTATTAAAGGTATTTGTTAGCTAATAATTATGATGTAATATGTACTTAAAAGAGATCTAAGGTTCATAATACAGTGGACATGTCATGTTTGGTATCATACTAAATCCTTGTTTATTTGCAGACATCCGTTTCTATTGGCAAAGAAGTCGCATCATGTGTCCGCTAGTTATGGATAATAGGGAGTTATTGAATAGAATGTTATTACTTGAATGCAGTGTTGTAGCCAGTTTTAACCAGTTCTTCGGAGGGAAGCTACACAATGTGACTGTTGGAAGATTGAGCCATACCCCTGATGACACCGTATGAACTGACCAATGACCAGATTGACCAGAAGCAAGAACCAATGTTAACTCTGAAACCTGTAAGGTATATAGGCTGTGTCCTGACCTCAGTGTACACATCTTCTTGCGACCGCAGACTTCTGGATACTGGGACCAGTGCGCACACGTATGTATCGGGCTGTACTATTTTCATTGCTTTTTACTCTAATTGTTAAATCTTACATCGTGTTATCCCTTTTCCATAAATAACTTTTTCAGCTTTGGAATCACACGATTGGACAGGAAAGCAATTCTTTCTTAAGCGACTTGCAGCGCTAAATAGCGACTGATAGGAATCAATATGACAATATAAGCTTTTTTTTCAATTCATAGCCTGAGAAGCACAGGCTGTTAGTAAATGATTTAGTTATTACTCTGATTAGTGACTAAACTGTCTAGTGACTAAACTGCATAAAGAGTGAATTGAAATGAGGACATTCATTTTTAACGGGATGTAGTCAGGACGTCGTTGGTCGAAATGCTGACCACTGACTTCCCAACAGTGAAAGCCCAGCATGGGACTAATGATTGGCATCTAAATACCGAAATACTGAACGTAGGTAAGGGAGCTGTTAGCCGCAGGGGGGGGTTAGGTTTAGGGACTCCTGGGGGGACTTATGGTTAGGCACCCCCCAGAAGGGTTAGGCTAGGGGAAGGGGGGGTTAGCATCAGGCACCCCTGGGGGGAGGTTAGGGTTAGGCACCCTCCCCCAGGAGGGTTAGGTTTAGGGTGCGGGGAGGGGGGTTAGGTTTAGGCACTAGGGGGAGGTTAGGCACCACTAAGGGAGGGTTAGGGTGGGGGAGAGGGATATGGTTAATACTTACCATGTCAGGATCTCCATCTGCTGGCCTTCTTGTGTCAGTATTTCATCCACCGAGCTTAGATCTGGAGGTATAACATACCAATTCCCTTTTTAACCATCATCCTTGCAATCAGCAGCAGATTAAAACTAACATCAGCCAGGCTTGCCTACCCTCACGATTTGGTTGGGAGCCACTCCCAACCCCCCGGAAAGGTAGGCAAGCCTCCCGGCTGCCGCTTGCCCCCTGCTACTCGTAGAAACCCCACACAACAGGGGGGGCAGTGACACGATTTGCACTGAATCGCGTGATTGTGGTTCCACCCCCTGCTTCACAATGCCAATATTTTCAGCATTGTGAAGAGGGTGCAGAGCCATGATGACGTGATCACGTGGCTCCGCCCCCAATGCCGCATCATTACCCGACCATGCCCCCTGCTGTGCACAGACATTCAGCTCCCTCCCGGAAAGAAGTAGCTGAATGTCGGCAAGTATGCCATCAGCCATGAGTGTTGCTAAAGCTACGGATCACCAATTTATTACTTCTGAGTTTACATTTTCATAAGAACACATAGAAAGGATTAATAATTCACACATCAAACCTCATATACCAAATAGTTTGCAATAAACAACATGAACATATTACCGTTCATTAAAATATACAACTAGCTCCTTACCCCAAAACCACCTAGAAATTTGTCATTCATACTCACACTACTCAAATTGAAGAAGGGGTACAGTCTTGGGCTACCGACTCAAAAATCCTTATATTTTTGCCACTGAACAGATTTGCGGTTAAAAACGTATACATTTACAATTTGCTATTTGTCATAAACTACTTAGAACCACTTTAAAAAGCTTTCACTGTATTATTGTCAATAGAGGAATTTGACACTTTTAGCTCACAACATTTTTATGCCTATCCTCTCTTAATGTAAAAAGTCAATCGAAAAAAGAAATGTGTACTAGCGTCACCTAGTGGAGACTTTATAGCACTCTGGCATGGAGTTTATAAACAAGTCATGATTTGATAGACACTACTAACAATGAGGAGACTGGAACAGAACTATGTTACCATACACTAAACGTAAATGTAATTTAGTATAGTGGACAGTTTATTATTTCTATATAGACAGATATGAAAATATTTAATATTCTTCATTGGTATATAAGGGAAAGGGGATATGAGAAAACTTTTGCACTACCGTGTTTCCCCGATAATACGACACTGTCTTATTTTTTTTTTGTTCAAAAAAACACCATAGGGCTTATTTTCAGGGTAGGTCTTATTTTAATTAAAACCGACATCAGTGTCCCTTATGCAGGCCCTCTTGTAGAAGTGCCCCTTATGCAGGCCTCCCCCTTGCAGGCCCCCTTGTAGAAGTGCCCCTTATGCAGGCCTCCCCCTTGCAGGCCCTCTTGTAGAAGTGCCCCTTATGCAGGCCTCCCCCTTGCAGGCCCCCTTGTAGAAGTGCCCCTTATGCAGGCCCCCCTGTAGCAGTGTCCCTTATGCAGCCTCCCTTGTATGGTAGAAGTGCCCCTTATGCAGGCCCCCCCTCTGTAGCAGTGTCCCTTATGCAGCCTCCCTTATTGCATTGCAAGCCCCCCTGTAATTGATCCCCCACCTGTAAGTACAGTACTTACCTGACTCGCCACCGTCCGGGATGTCCCTCTCACTTGCGCGCTGACTGGATCTAACATGATCCAGCAGGCGCGGCCGCACAGGATCCTCAGCGCACGGGTGACGTCATAACATCTCCCACGCACTGCATGACTGGGAACGCTGGGCTCTGAAGCGTTCCCAGCTCAAAATGGGATTTTGGTAGGTCTTATTTTCAGGGTAGGGCTTAATTTAGACTGGGTTACAAAAGTAAAGGTAGGGCTTATTTTTGGGGTGGTCTTATTATCGGGGAAACACGGTAGTAGGTATGTTGTTGTTCAGATATCAGAAATACCCCAACTTAACAATTTTCAAATGTCATTATTTGTAAGATTAATGGGGGTGTTGCCGAGGACAATATTGAATTACTGTCACAATGCAAGAAGAGAAAGAAATGTCCTCTTTGTTGGTGCACTAAGAATGAGTAGAAAATATAACTTTTATTCATTAAATTTTAAAATATAAATGGACTCCTGACGTGAAATATAAAGAAAGCATTCTATATTAAGAATAAAAAAAGATATTAAATAAATGATTGTGTCTTTTTGTCCCAATTGGTATTATTTATTATGTGGAATAATTAATTGATCATCCTAAATCCTCATTGTTATCATTATGCGTCCAGTTTACACTAAGGTCCAGACAATAAGGTAAGCAAATAATTTCGGCAAATGTGGAGTGGTATATCAGGAAAGTGAGTTGTGATACTTATAATTCAAAAAGCATCTACTAAGGCCTTGATAAAACCTGTATAAGTGAAACGTACGTGGGCGGTGGGAGCAGTTTCCCTACTCTGATGTGTGTCTCCCAAATATAATTATACTATTATTTAACTGATTCACCTATCCTCGTTATGCTGTAGTGCTATTCAGATTAAACAGCACTTGGTTCATATAGTAACATAACACGCAGTAGGTATGTCAGTAGTATAATGGTTGATAGGGGCACATATCCTGAGCTGATGTATTGCTCAGTGTTCTAATTATTCAATATAGCCATTAATCTTATCTGTATCTAAATCCTCATGGATATTGGCGGTGGGAGTAGTTTCACTACTCTGATGTGTGTCTCCCAGATATAATTATACTATTTAACTGATTCGCCTATCCTCATTATGCTGTGGCGCTATTCAGATTAAACAGCGCTTGGGACTGCAGCAATAGCTGCAGATAGTCAGACAAAAATAATAAATAAAAAATATATTATTATTTACAGTTACTTGTATAGCACAGCATATTCCGTTGTACTTTGCAATTGGGAACAAAATAGTAATGAAACAAGACTGGGTAATAACAGACAAAGAGGTAAAAGGGCCCTTCTCATAGGCTTACAATCTATATTACATACTGTATACATACTTGCCTACACTACTGAAAGTCGCGGGAGGCTCCCGATTTTTCGGGTAACCCCCCGCACCCCCGGAAGTGTAGGCAGATCTCCCGCATCCTGCCCACTTCCTAGTGATGCAGGCAGGATGGGGAGATTTAATAGGGAATTTGCGAGTCTGCGAGGAGGGGCGGGGCTAAACAACATGATTTGCCTCATATAACCCCTCCTCGCAGACCCGCAAACTTTTATGGGGAAAGGGCCGGGTCCTAATTAAGTCACCAGTCCGCCCCCCCCCCCCCCCCCCCCCCGAACCAGACTGCTGTAGAAGCTCTCCAACCTGCTCCCGGAAAGCCGTTCTAGAAAGTCTGATAGTACGACTGTATATATACTGTATTGGTTTCATCCACAATAGATTCTCTGTAAAGGGGGACAGAACTCCTTTAGCGGCAGTCGATCCTGCATTGCCACAGAGAAAACTTCAGTCTCAAATGCTTTTCAGGCTAAGTGCTGAAAAAGTATTTCATACAGTGTCCTTGATCCATTTGTTGAAAATCTTTGAAACCCACATCACATTTCTGTAGCTCTTTCAATACTTGCACAATAGGCCTTCTACTTCCCTGATTAAAATGCTGATATAGTTATGATTACAGGAACACGTCAGAGTTACCTCCACTCTCGCCCTTAGTGTTCAATATTACCCTAGATCCTATCCTTAAAATCTTGCAGTTGTGGAATTCTTTTAGAGGCATTAAAATAGCAATGCATGAAGTTAAACTCATGGTCTTTGCAGATGATTAGTTATATATATTCTAAATGTCCAATCCAAAGAGGTCTTTAATATTGGATAAGATTAAATCATTTGGACTGGTCTCTGGCTTTAAAATAAATTTGGAAAAATCCAAGGCAATTTTTTCTGTAAGCCCATTTACCTCACCCACCATTGTTGCTATTCTGCTTAGCTGTCATCCGCACTCCCTCCTTCACAAGCCCATCCTGTCAGGGATTTTGGCTGATCATGATTCCATGGCTACAGTTTATGGTCAGCATCCAAGGCTACCAGCCTTCACTCCACTTCCAACTGCAGTTAATCCAGCTGCTGAATCTGCACTTCATCAATTTGCTCAAAATTGGAAGAAAGTCCGTACAGCTTTACTACAAGCTTCTGATCACTACAAGTTAGAAAGAAAGCTTTGTGCCATACCTATGCTTAAACCTGAAGACAGAGTTTGCTTTCTTAACCGCAAATTGAGGTTATGAGTTCCCTTGTTGAAATTTGCACCCTGGTTTATTGGACCATATAACTTCCTCCAAGTCATCAATCCTGTGACCTACAAACTTCAGCTTAGACCATATCTGCGAGTTCCCAATACTTTTCACATCTCTCCACTCAAGCCTCTTGTTTTGAACAGGTTCTTACAAATGGACCGGGATTGGCCACAGTCAAACACCTTAAAGGGGATCCAACGATTCCTGGGATTTTCTATTATCAAAGATTTATTCAGGGGTTCTCAACCGTCGTTGCTCCCATTACAGCAAATTGTTCAAGTTGGCCATCTCAAGCTCTGGATGCCTTTCAAACCCTCAAATTAGCTTACTCCTCTGCATCCAACTTAAAACAACCAGATTTAGAGAGACCATTTATGGTGGAAGTTGATGCCTCATCGGTGGGTGTGGGGGCCGTGCTGTTCCAATTGGCAACCATCCATGTGGTTTCTTTTCTAAAAAAATTTCTCCAGTAGAAAGTAATTATGCCATTGGAGACCAGGAACTGCTAGCCATGAATCTGGCAATGGAGTAGTGGAGACATCTGCTAGAGGGGGCTCAGGGCCCAATTTAGACCCGTTTGCTAAGCTGCGTATGCACGCTATGGGCAATTATCGCACGTTTGCGCATATGTATGCGTCAAAGTATGCATGCGTGAAACAGTCTCTGCATCTGGGAATTGTGCACTCGTAGTACACAGACTGGACACTAATTTGAGTGACAGATAGAGCCTTTTTTGTGGGTGGTAACAGGGGAAGGTGCTTGTGAACGGGGGAGTGTATGTGTGAATGCAGGCGTGTCTGGGCATCTAAACGGCCAAACACTATTTGGGTTGTCGTGGACAGTTTCTCCAAAATGGCTCATTTCGTCCGTGTGGTTGGCCTTCCCTATGCACTGTTTTTAGCCAAGATTTTCGTACGAGAGGTTTTTTGACTCCATGGGCTTCCTCTGAAATTGTGTCAGATAGAGGAGTACAATTTGTGGCCAGATTTTGGCGTGCTAAGTTTTGGTCTGTCTACCATCCTCAGAATTGATGGACAAACAGAGCGCGTCGCATCAGGAACTAGAAACATTTATCCAAATGTTTTTTGCTTTGGGCAGAATTTGTCCATAACTTTCGTTATCATACATCTACGAATACCACACCAATCAATTCCAATGCTCTCCTCCTAAGGTAACTCAAGTTCACACTCATCGAGGAATCAAATTTGAAGTGAAACATTTTGGATTCTCGTCTTCGTCTAGGGCACCATCCGTACTTGATAGTCTGGAAAGGCTACGATCCTGAGGAGCACTCTTGGATTAAAGCTTCTGATGTCCATGCTCCACAACTCATTTGTGTCTTCCATAAGAAATATCCTAAAAAGCCATCTAGGTGTCCAGAGTCCACTATAAAAGGGGGTGGGGGGGTACTGTCAGGTTGCAGCCCTGGATCGGCCTCCTCTCACCTATGTACTAGCGTCTTCAATCTCTCAGACAGTCAGTCGCCAGGTGCGCGGGTGAGTAGTGGACTGAGTATTCTCCCCAGTGTCTGCTATGACCTCCATGCTGTGTCTCTGTGTCACTATCACATTCATGGTCGCGGTCATGTTGGTCTTTGTCATCTGATCTGGCCCCCTCCAATGGTAGTCTTGCGGTCACTCAGCTGATCTCTGCATCCAATGACCAGCTACTTAAGGATATTTTTAGTCTGGCTTCATGAACAGGAAATTGCCTGTGCAACTTCACTTCTCTAGTGATTATTTGCTGAGACTGCGTCCTAGGCTCCACTCTATTCTTTAGTGTTCTCTGTCAAGCTATCATTCCTTGTGTTACCCATTGCTATTCAGTGTCTAAATACCCAGTCACCTATCCTTTGCTATACAGCATCGGGATCACCGGAGCTGTTACCTATCATTATTCAGCGTCTGGTTACCCAGTTAACTATCTTTTTCTATACAGCATCAGGAAAACCGGAGCTGTTACCCATCTCTATTCAACTTCTAGATTCCCTGTACAGCTACTCGTGACAAAACAGTATCTGGATCTCCGGAGTTGTGTCCATCGCTAATCAGTGTCTGATTCATCATGGCATATTCCTCCAGCACATTCCACCATCACTTCTCAACTACTCCTCGATTCTGCCAGTTCCTACATTCCTAATTATGTCCCTTGTCTTCTCGCTTCTCTCAGATACCTACTCTGGGGGCCACGACCTGTTCACTTGGTGCAGCAAAACCCACTTGGAGGGGTCACTGGCACACTCAGAAATTGGCTGACAGGAGTCCCTGACTACCTCCATGGCACTATGAATCCCACTTGGAATCTTTGGAACTAGTACCCTGCAGGTGCTGGGAACTCAGATACCCCTCCTGTGGTTGGCAACATGGACACCCCTCTGGGGTTGGCAGATGAGATTTCCCTCCTGAAGCTAAAGGCTTGGATGCCTCTTCTGGAGCTAGAACATCAGATAACCCATCTGGGGTTAAAACAACAGATTCCTCTTCTAAGACTAATGAAACAGATGCCCCTCCTGAGGCTGCGGAAGCAGACGCCCCTCTGGGAGCGACAGACTGAAGTCCTTTACTGGGACCAGCAGGCAGAAGTCCTTTACCAGGACAAGCAGAATCCGGGCTGGAACTGGAACAAACAGAATCCAGGTTGGAACCAGAACATTCAGAATCCAGATTGGAACTGGAAAGGGCAGGAACCGGTCTGGGGCTGCAACGGCCAAGATACGGGCTGGAGCCGGAACAGGCAGGATCTGGGCTGGGATTGGAACGGCCAGGATCCGGGCTGGGACCGGAAGGGGCAGGATCCGGGCTGGGACCGGAACGGGCAGGATCCGGGCTGGGACCGGAACGGGCAGGATCCGGGCTGGGACCGGAACGGGCAGTTTCCGGGCTGGGACCGGAACGGGCAGGATCCGGGCTGGTACCGGAACGGGCATCCAGGCTGGAACTGGAATGGGCAGGATCTGCGCTTGGACCAGAACAGGTACTGGGAACCCCTACTGGGGTAGGTAAAACAGACACTTCTTCTTGCATCGGAATCTCCTCTTGAGGCTGGCCATTTAGAGTCTCCTCCTTGGGCCAAAAGCTTAGAACCCCACTTGGGTTTGGCATTGCAGAGCCTCCTTCTGGGGCAAGGCACTGCAGAGCCCCCTCCTGGGGCAAGACACTCGGAGCCCCCTCCTGGGGTACTTCTCTCGACCTGTAGTTACAGTGCCCCAATCATGAATTGAACTTTCTTTCTGGGCACCCTTCTTGACACCCCCATCAAGAGTAGCGGGATTGGTGACCACAAAGGACACACCAGATGGTTTGCGAAGGATACAATGAAGTGATCAGAATTTCCACAGTAACGACAGAGAACTCCTTGCTGTCACGCTGGGAGGCGGGTTTTTGAAAGCCGAGGTCTGAGGCTGTGGGAGGAGGCGAAGGCGAGGGGCCTGGACGTATGATCTCCGCATCCACAAATCTTGGTCGTTGGCTAGACCTAGTCAATGGTGCGGAGTCTAACTCACAAGGAGGTGTTCGCCAGTGACCCTTCCAAGCGGGATATGGGCTTGTGCGGCTCCCTGTAAGCAGGTCGCGGTCCTTTGACTTGGTGACCAAGGCCTGCAGGGAAAAGAGAATCAAAAACACACGTGGCCCAAGGGTAATGCCTGGAATAGGCACGTGAGGAGTGGGATAGAACTCCTGGCTGGAGAAAGGCACTTGAGGTGCTGGCTAGAGAGGTGTGGAGATTTATTGGTAGGCTGAGGTAACAGCTGGATATCCCATGAAGTATATACCGGATTGCTGGCTGGAGATCATGCACTAGGGTGCAATGAGATGAAGGGTTAACCTGCACACAGGCTGTGATGGTGAAAGCACTGTGATGAGATGAAGGGTTAACTTGCAAACAGGCCGTGATGGTAAAAGCTCTGCGATGAGACAAAGGGTTAACCTGTACACAGGCTGTGATGGTGAAAGCACTGCGAGGAGATGAAGGGTTAACTTGCAAACAGGCTGTGATGGTAAAGGCTCTGCGATGAGATGAAGGGTTAACTTGCACCTTGGCTGTGATGGTAAAAGCACTGCAGTGAGATGAAGGGTTAACTTGCACACAGGCTGTTGATTAGTAAAGGCACTGTGGTGAGATGGAGGTTAAACTTGCACACAGGCTGCTGATAGTAAAGGCACTGTGATGAGATAGCGCAGAAGCTCTGGAAGAAACACACTGAAAGCACGGGAACCTGGAATGAGACTCCTCTAGTTACACTAGCGGCGACAATGATTGTTCAGGCAACTACCTGGAGCACAGGAGCCGGATACATACCCCTGGAAGCCTGCTGATAGGCCCACAGCGTCAGCTGACCAGCCGGGCCACTCAGGGAAGGAAGTACTGACATAGGGAAAGTGTCATGGCGGCGCCATGATGGAAACTGCGATCCCCACTCACCGGGTCGCCTGACACCACAGCTACAGGGTGAATGCTCAGCTCCTCCCATGTCGCCGCGCCAGCCGCCCAACTGCCCGGGAAGTCAGAGGAAGCCGGCGGGATGGCCGATCCCCGGCTGAACTCTGATTGTACCCCCCCCCCCCTTTCAGGGTGGACACCGGGCACCCACCAGGCTTACCAGGAAATTTGATGTGGAAGGCTTGAATTAATTGAGGTGCATGAACATCTGTGGCTCTGATCCAGGCCCTCTCCTCAGGACCATAACCCTTCCAATCAATGAGGTATTGGAGAATGTTGGATCTGAACCGAGAATCCAGAATCTTCCCAACTTCGAATTCTGTACCTTGAGAAGTTTGTACTTGAGGTAATTTAGGAGAGGTGGTTTGGAACCGATTTAACACCAAAGGTTGCAATAGAGAAATATGAAAGGTATTAGATACCTTCAATTGAGGTGGGAGTTCCAATTTATACGCAACAGGGTTGATCACTCTGTGAATGCGGTACGGACCAATGAAGCGTGGGGCCAGCTTCATACTGGGAACTTTCAGTCGGATGTTCCTAGTAGATACCCAGACTTTATCTCCAACTCTCAGCAGAGGAACTGCGACCCGTCGTCTGTCAGCGAATCTTTTATAATTCTTGGATGATTGTTTCAACGAGGCATGGATCTTCTTCCAAATGGTTGAAAAAGATTCTACAACTTCACTAACTGCAGGGACCTCCACCGAAGGTAAATGTTGGAAATCTGGAATCCGGGGATGTTTACCAAACACAGTATAAAAAGGTGTGGAATTGGAGGAAGTGTGGTACTTGAAGTTATGTGAAAACTCGGCCCAAGGTAGTAAGTCCACCCAATCATCCTGTGAAGAGGACAGAAAAAGTCTTATAAAGGTCTCCAGTTCCTGATTAACCCTCTCGGTTTGCCCGTTAGTTTGTGGGTGGTAAGCTGATGAGAATTTTTATTTGGTTCCACAAGCGCTGCATAAGGCCCTCCAAAACTTGGCTACGAATTGGAATCCACCACTACCCATATGGTGTTATGTCCTTTGGAGCGTGGAAGCTCAGAGATAAAATCCATGGATATATGGGTCCAAGGAATAGTAGGAACGGGTAACGGGCGTAGAAGACCTGCACTTTTTTTGCGAGAAACTTTATGCTGTGAGCATTTTACACATGACAAAATAAATTCTTGAACATCTTTTCTCATAGAGGGCCACCAATAAGAACGCTGAAGAAACTTGTATGTTTTGAAAATACCAGAATGCCCAGCAAATAGAGAACTATGAGCCCAGTATAACAACTTTTTCCGTAATTCGGGAGTCACAAAAATTTTCCCCGGAGTCGGAGTCAATATTTGAGTTGAAGCGAAGACCATAGGATCCAGGATTGGGCGAGATCTTAGATGATCTTCTTCCTGTGTGTCGAGTAGAAAAGACCGGGAGAGAGCATCTGCTTTTTTGTTCAAATTACCGGGGCGAAATTGAAGCTTAATGTTAAACCTTGAGAAGAACAAGGACTAGCGGGCCTGCCTGGCGTTTAAGCGATGAGCCGTCTGAAGATAAATTAAGTTTTTATGGTCAGTAATAATGGTAACTGGAAACTTGGCCCCTTCCAAAAGATGACGCCACTCCATTAACGCCAGACGCATAGCCAGGAGTTCTTGATCTCCAATCGCATAGTTTTTCTCTGCAGAGGAAAATTTACGAGAGAAGTATCCACATGGATGATTCTTCCCGTCACTGGAAATTTGGGATAATACCGCCCCTACACCCACCGAAGAGGCATCTACTTCCACAAAAAATGGTTTATCCAGTTGGGGTTGGCAAAGGATATGGGCAGTAGAGAATGCCTCTTTCAATCTCTGGAAGGCCTGTATGGCTGAGTCCGGCCACTGGGCTGGGTTAGCGCCCTTCCGTGTGAGACTAGTAATGGGAGACACCACCGTGGAAAAATTTGGTATGAATCGCCTATAATAGTTTGAAAATCCCAAAAAACGTTGGGTAGCTTTTAGAGATTTTGGTAATGGCCATTCAGAGATCGCTTTCAGTTTCTCTGGATCCATCTGAATGGTTTCCTCAGAAATTATATGTCCTAGGAAAGGAACTGTGGTTTGTTCAAAGAGGCACTTGGATAACTTTCCATAAAGGTGGTGTTTTCGAAGGCGAGCTAGAACTTCTCGAACATGTTGGCGGTGAGTTTGGAGATCCTTAGAAAAGATTAGAATATCATCTAAATAGACGATGACAAAGCTGTAGAGAATGTCCCGAAAGATTTCATTTACATAGCCTTGGAATATAGCCGGCGCATTGCAGAGTCCAAAAGGCATCACCAGATATTCGAAATGACCATCTCTGGTATTGAAGGCGGTCTTCCACTCATCCCCAGCTTTGATTCGTATCAAATTGTATGCCCCACGAAGATCTAGTTTAGAGAACACTTTAGCTCCACGGACCTTGTCGAAAAGCTCAGGAATTAAAGGTAAAGGATACCGATTTTTTACAGTAATTTGGTTGAGGCCATGGTAGTCTATACAGGGCCGGGGGCCTCCATCCTTCTTGCTCACAAAAAAGAACCCTGCCCCTGCAGGGGAGGTGGAAGGCCGTATGAACCCTTTGGCTAGATTTTCCTTAATGTAAGTTGCCATGGCGATTGTTTCTGGAACTGACAAAGGATAGGTCCGGCCCCGAGGGGGAATCTTCCCCGGGAGAAGTTCTATTCCACAATCCCACGACCGATGAGGAGGGAGTTGATCAGCAGCCTGCTCGCAGAAGACATCAGCAAAATCTTGATATGACAGAAAAAATCTTGACTGGAGACAGAAGGATCTTTTGGCTTGTCGGTCGGGGGGAACTTTGTACCTGTACTGGGGTGCACAGAGTGGGTACGTACAGGAAGTACTTGGGTTAGGCACCGATGGAAACAGTTTGGTCCCCATGACACAATTTGCATATTGGACCAATCAAAGGTAGGATTATGCTTCCTTAACCAAGGTAAATCCAGAACTAGCTCGTAAGCAGAGTTAGGAATTATGAGGAATTCAATGGGCTCTTGGTGCAGGCAACCAACCCTGAGAGTCACGGGCTGGGATTTCAAGGATATGGATTCACCTAGCATGGTTTTACCATCTACACCGGAGAGCAGTAATTTGTCAGGTAAAGGTACCACCGAAATACCAAGGGACTGGATTAAAGATTTTTCAAATAAAATTTCCCGCAACACCGGAATCTATAAGGGCTTTAACATCCCTTGTCCTGAACTGGTGGGAAAGAGATACAGGCAATAAACTGTCAGTTAATTGGGAGTGCTTAAAAATGACCCCTAATTGAATGCTCCAGACATCAACTAGGGTCTCGCATTTCCCGCCAGCAGGGGACAATTCTTTAACATGTGCTCAGGGGCAACGCAATAAAGACACAATTTATTTTGAAAGCGCCGATTGCATTCGGCCGTGGTTATCCTGGTTCTGTTGATCTGCATAGGTTCCTCACCCCTGGAGATGGGGGAATAGGATTGACTTCCTGAGGCCGGACGATCTTGAGGGCGATCCCCATGACCTCTATTACCCCACCGCTCCCTATGGTGTAAATCAATCCTTATGCAGAGGGAAATAGTCTCAGAAAAAGACGTAGGTAAATCCCTGGATGCTAATTCGTCTTTCATCCTTTCGGACAACCCATGGAGGAAGGCTGCTTTGAGTGCTTCTTCGTTCCATCTAAGTTCCGATGCAAGGGTCTGAAACTGCACCACGTACTATCCCACCGAGCGAGTACCTTGGCGGACACGGAGTAAGTCAGAGGAAGCAGAAACCGATCTGCCGGGCTCATCAAATATCCGTTTGAAGGCAGTCACAAAGTCTTCGTATCTAGAAACTAATGGATCAGCCCGTTCCCAAAGAGGGGAAACCCAGTCCAATGCAGCCCCAGTCAGTAATGAAATTACATAGGCGACCTCGGACCGTGAGGTAGGGAAATTCTGGGGGAGGCACTCAAACTGGATTTCACATTGGTTTATGAAACCACGACAACGTTGTGGAGTACCGTCAAACCTTTCAGGGGTGGCCAAGTGAAGACGAGACTTCTGTGGCATAGCCCCTTGAGGTAACCCTGGAGAACCAGCAGGAACGACAGGTGGTGAGGCCGTGGACATAGATGCCAGTGTATTTTGTATGGTCATTAACTGTCCGGACAATTCTTGCAGGTACTGAGCCACATGTTGCTGTGCCGTCTCTTGGTTATCCATACGGCTTGTTAACTCTTGAAGAGTCCCAGTACCTTGGGCACCTGCGGCTTCCATTTGGCCTGAACAAACTGTCACGCTGGGAGGCGGGTTTTTGAAAGCCGAGATCTGAGGCTGCGGGAGGAGGCGAAGACGAGGGGCCTGGACGTATGATCTCCGCATCCACAAGTCTTGGTCGTTGGCTAGACCTAGTCAATGGTGCGGAGTCTAACTCACAAGGAGGTGTTCGCCAGTGACCCCTCCAAGTGGGATATGGGCTTGTGCGGCTCCCTGTAAGCAGGTCGCGGTCCTTTCACTTGGTGACCAAGGCCTGCAGGGAAAAGAGAATCAAAAACACCCGTGGCCCAAGGGTAATGCCTGGAATAGGCACGTGGGGAGTGGGATAGAACTGCCCGGGAAGTCAGAGGAAGCCGGCGGGACGGTAAGGGACGGCCGATCCCCGGCTGAACTCTGACACTTGCATCGCTGGCATTCGACGAAAGCTTGGGACGTAAGTAGCTCCAATGTTTATCTTTATTCTGCACCAAAGGAGAAGCCTTAGTTGTAAGAAAGTCCCTTGGTCAAAAAAACTTGGGAAGAGTGCTCCATAGTGTTGGGAGCACCTCCAATACTTTTGGGTAACACCAGGTTGATTCTGGATAGGAGATCCTGCAACTGTTCCAAAAGTTGGTGAAGAGTCTTAAAGTAACTGAGTGAGGAAGAACCCCACTCAGGAGACACAGCTTTAAGAGACGTACCTTTGAACTTATTAGGGGAAGAGAGCTGCACACGAGCAGCTGGCATATTTTTATTGTGATTAGCAATACCCTGCAGTAGATCTGCACTGATGACTTGACCCGTTGCCGAATCCATCATGCCAGTGCAAACTGTCACGGATTGTGTTTTTTGTGAATCCGGACTTGGGCCTTGACATGACAGGGACTCTGTACTAAAGGTTGCTGGGCAGATGTATCTCCGGCTCATGTGTAGGATGGGGTACTAAAACTAATACTGAGTGTTGACAGAGACCCAGACCAGAGGCGCGAAGTCTAACCCGCCGACAGTGTTCACCAGTGACCCCTGCAAGGAGATATGGGCTTTGCGGCGTCTGAGGGGCAGGTCGCGGCCCTTTGGCTGGGTCACTCAGTACCAGCACTGATGCTAGGGATAGGAAGAGGAACTGTGGTTATCGGTGGAAACCGATGATCTGTGGTTTTTGGTCAGAACCGATGATCTATGGCTATCGGTAGAGACCGCTGAGCTATGGTATTTGATGAGCTGAGGTATTTGATAAACTGTGGTATTTGATAAGAACCGATGAGTAGTAGTAATTGATGAACTGTAATAATCGATGAGCTATGGTATTTGATAAGAACTGATGAGTTGCAGTAATCGATCAGCTGTAGTATTTGTCAGGAACAGATAAATTGTGAATATCAGCTGGGGCCGATGAACTTTGTAATCGGCTGGGGCCGACAGACTGTGGTAATCGGCTGGGGCCAACGGACTGGAACGCTCCCTATTCTCTATTTATCTCGCTTAATCAAATAAATAATTAATTGATTGATGAACTGATAGATGCATCAATAGAATTTTGATTCACAAAATTCTATTGATGCATCTATCAGTTCCTTATCTTTCTAGGACCACTGCTTAAATTAGATGCATAACAATACTGTGGATTTAGGATTATTGCTTAAAACAGATACATAATAGTGTGGAGTCAGGACAAACAATTATTTGATTAAGTGAGATAAATAGAGAAATTACGACACAAACATCATTGTTTAATTAAGTTTTTATTTCATTTTTATAACATGCTGTAATGCTATATTTCACTTTAGGAGTATACATTTTAAACATTTAATAAATAAAAGTTATATTTTACATTATTCGCCAGTGCACCAACAAAGAAGACACTTCTTTTTCTGTTGTGGGATTGCTAAAGTCTACCTGCAGTCAGGAGTTTACGGCTCTCACAAGCAGAGAGACTCACAGGTCCAGGAGAGAAATGCAGCACTAGCAAACATGACATGCTGTGGCCTGCAGGCAAATCTGGAAATCGTAATCTGCAGAGTAGGTAGCAGAGGCAAGTTACAGGACAATTATACCCCTTTTCCACCAAAATTCCGGGTCTGACCCGGAGTTGGAACAGAGTTCCTATCCGGATCAGACCCGGAATTTAGCCGGCGCCGCCTCGGGATATTCCCGAGTCGGCGCTGCTCATACTGGAGTCGGGTGTGCATAGACCCGGCTTTCCCGGCTTGAAAGTGGACGCTTGGAGATGACGTCATCTCCAAACGCCACTGAAGCCAGACCAATCGGCCGGCTAGCAGCGCACTCCAGGTCATCGTGACCCGGAGTGCGCTGTTCTCACAGCAGGAATTTTCACGGGCTACGCCCGTGTTAATCCCAGCTATTTACCTGGGTTGGATTGCCGGGTCACTCGACCCGGCGATCCAACCCTCTCCCCTTTTACACCAGGGAGCTGCCCGGGTTAACCCTGTAATAACCCGGGTTTTAGCTCCGGTGTAAAAGGGGTTTCAGTGAAACATAAGTCAGGATTGTGATGGAATCGGTATGTAATGCCGGCAGTCGGGATGCCTCTTGTCAGAATACAGACAGCGGCATCCCATAAGTATACTTATTCTCCCCATTTCCCTCCCTAACCCTAACTCTCCCTTTTTGTAGCCTAAACATCCCCACCCCGCTCCCTAACCCTCCCCGTTAGTGCCTAAACCTAAGTCTCCCCCCTTTGTGCCTAAACCTAACCCTCCCCAGTGGTGCCTAACCTTATGCTCCCTAAACCTAACCCTCCACCCCCTGCGGCTAACGCTAAGGGTGCCCCGAATTTACCTCATTCGGGCTAGCATCCTTCGGCGTTCTGGCATCAGGATTAAGATTGACGATCTATCTTAAGTCCCTTGTTGGGATTCCCCTGTCAGTATTGAGACCGGCGGCATCGCAGCTGCCAGTCTAACTACATCCCGATCATGACACCCTGCACCTAATTGCATAGCAAAAATCCTGCACCTGCAGGAAAAACCCAGCAGGTGGTTTGAATTGAATACCCCCCTTAACTCAGGAATAGGCAGAGAGCTGCAGCCATGACTGGTACAGGTAAGTGGCTTCCTGCATTGCAGGAAGTAATTTTTTAAAGCTGCATGTTCCTTCCTCGGTGTGGGGGTCAGCGAAGGGAGGGCCAGGTTCACTGTGCCCTCACTACACCACCAGGGATTTTACTTTAATAATGGGACATCATTTGAAAAACAGCAAATAGTCCCGGTAATGGATGCCCGAGGGGGAGGGGACTTCTTCCCATTCTCCCCTCCCTGGACCTCTTGGCGCACTCCCTTTCTGGCAGTGTGGCCATTTTATATCCAGCGGTGCCGTGTTCAGTCTAGGGAGGGACATCGGAAGCCCGGCATCGAATGGTTGCCAGGCTTACAACATCATATCCAGTGATGTGACAGCAACTAGTCATCGCATTGCAACCACTAGATAGCATAACCATCGTGATGGTTATACCTGCGATCGTAAAGGGGACGGAGCCATACAGCACCCCTGTCTACAACACTGTGGCCAGCACTTTCTAGGATGCTGGGCTGGTATCTATTCTCCTGCTGCTCACTTGTTAGCCCCCCCCCACCATCGGATGGGCATCGGAAATCTGCATCAGATGGCTGGCAACCATCGAATTCCTGGTACTCGATGGAAAAAGTATGTCCATTGAATCAGAAACATCGATGGTTGCTAACCATCGGCTTCCGTTGTCCATCTCTACTTCAGCCTGCCTGCGGAGAGTGCAGAGTCTTCCCTCTTACTATACCTCAATCTGGACCAGGTTTATTGTTTTATTCTGCCCAACTTACTTCAACTCATAGGTTGGGTATTGGTGTAGCAGTTTTTCTGTTCAGCTCATGTGTCTCCAATGTGTAGTTCTCGACATAATTTTACATTACTGCTATCTACCCTGTTATATTTATGTTTTCTGCAATATCATGCAAGTTTATTCTTGAAATATAGATAGCCTAATTTTCTGTTATTAGTCCTTAGCCTGTTATATTATATTGTGCATTAATACTTTGCGAGATTGTTCTAGCATTATAAATTACCTCTTTTTCTGCAAGAGTGGTTGGTTTTGTATTTGATTTTGTCAAATTTCATGCAGACCTATTCTTTGTTGTTTATGTTTTTATTAAACAGGTTTTATTGATTCAGAAACATATTAATAAAGACATACAATAGTAAATAAAGTTGAACATGAAAATGTAGTGGTGCATACATCAAAATAAATAAGTCTTATGAATACAAAATACAACATTGTTGAATGACATAATCAAATAATGAAGAACATGCTGTGCGAATTAGACAAAAAGGGGGAAAAGTACTTTAAACTATAGGGGGATCATCATCCACCAGTCTGATTAAATACCATAAGGTATTTGAACACTGAATATGCAATTGCTGTGTCCGTGTAGGGAGCGTGGAGATATAACTCTCCTAAGCGTTGGCTGTGGGGACCAATATCCGGAATGCATCGCATTCTGGATGTTGATAAATTTGGCAGCATTGCATCCACCATAGAACCTATGGAGGATGCGGCTGCCGGCGGGAATGGAGGGATCACAGCAGGTATTGGAGATACCTGCTGCGTTCCTTCCTTCATACATCCGGGGGATACTAAATACCTCAAATATACAATGATAAATGGGCCCATTTATATGTAGCAATACTAATATAATAAGAATGTTGTATTTGGGACTTCCGTTAGGCGGGCTATCTAGCATGGCTGCTTTTTACTAAAGCTTCCGAGTGTGATCTCAAAATCCACAAGCATCTTCCTACAATTTGCACTTTTTGAAAGAGTGAGTACTTCTATCTGTAAGATCTTTGTGTAAGATGTTTGAGACCAATATCTGAGTGGGGCACCTTTTTTCTACTGGAGTCTTTTTTCTACAAGAGTCTAGTCACATACTGTATGGCCTGCATGATCGCCTAACATGGCCCAGGAACTTGGTGGTACGTATCTTTCTGCTGGCTCTTGGGGACCTTGAACAGCTGTCCTCCCTGGCTGGAATTTCTTCAAATTGGTGATCGTTTGTGCCCTGCACCTTAGCCTGGAGGTGGTAAGACTGGCCACCGCCTTGCCTGTCCTGGCGGGAATCTGGACCTGTGGACGCTTGACTAAATGCTGACACCTGTTTGTGCGGGATGTTCAGCCCCATCTACCCTGATCCGCTGCTGGCTCCACTGGGACTGCAGAGACCTTTGCTCCCCAGTAGGGTTCCCCATTGTGATATTTTCCCTTGTTGGACTTGCTTCACCTTCACTGGGACACCTTCATCCTGAAGATAATTTTTTGTTGTATTCTCCTAAAGCTGGGTACACACTAAACAACATGTGTACCCAGCGATTCGACAGACGACCCTTCCCCGCCGACATATCGGGCGGCCCTTACAAATTGGACGATCCGGTGCATGACCGCCCGATATGTCAGACCCTGATTGGACTGCATGTAGGGAAGATCAGACGTTGCGACTGACAACCCCATGGGAGCACACACCGTAAGATATAGTGCATACACACTGGATGATTTTAACGATTTGTCGTTCTGATGTGCCTTTAGATTAGTGTCAGCTGCAAATGATTGTATTTGGGACACTCCTTTCCTAGGGACTACCCATCTCCTGTTCCTGGGACTTATCACCCACTTGTAATCAGCAACAGGCTTGTATATTATTTTCAATCAGTCTGTTTTGCACATTTGTATAATTGTGTCTGCTTACTGTTGTGGCTGCCAACTGTTGATCAAGAGGCGAATTTTCTAACATATCTGCTGCTCACAATCTCTTTCTGTGACACTGTTACTGTGACTAGATTACTGTGCCACAACAGACACAAATTTCATAGTTTTGTATTCTGTTTGATCTCTAGGGGTATATCAGCTATAATTTGGTCAGACCTCGTTTAGCCCTTTTGTACATTTTTGGTATTTTACCATTGTTATTTGTAATTTTAAGTTCTGAGGGCCTGATTCATTAAGGATCGCAACTGCAACAGCGCTTGCAGTTGGCCGATTGTTGCGTACTGCGCATGCATTACAGTGTGCGAAGGCACCAATGCGATTGCACTGCGATCAAGCAGGCAACGCAAAGGAACCGCAGAGTGATTGGCATGCAGTGAGCGCTTGGGGGCGGTGATGGGGGGTTGCCAGAGAAACGCGGGCGAGTCTGTCCATTTGAATACCATTCCATGGGCATGTATATATTAGCCATTGCAATTGAATACGCAGCTTGAGTAGTCACTGCATGCAACAAGGTTAGCAATTTCTAAGTAAGGTCAGAGCTGCTGTAATTCTGCGTGAGGGGCCGATGGTGCTCAATGTTACCGATGTTTGTGAAGGTTTGCAAGGTATTATGGATGTGAGATAGCGGTAGTGGGAGGCAGTGGGCGTCTCTATGCTGGCAGTGTGACGGCATTGCGATAGCAATCATTTCGCAGCAGACCTGCATGCGATTATGGAGCTGAGATCACAATACTGATCTTTAATGAATCAGGCATTGAATCCACAGGGTATAGTACACTACCATACACCTGTTTTCAAATTCACTCTTCTGGCACACTGCCTAGTATAGCCAAAATTATTTGTAACATTCAAAACCTCTACTTTATTGAGTCTATTGGTGTTGCTCTCGATTTCTACTTCATTACTCGCTAAGTGTAATTAAGTCTGTGTGTAACTATGTCAACGTTGAATACTTCACCGATAGCTGAAGCATTGGCGATGGAATTGCTGAACTACTGTCTGAATAATGGGCCCCATACATTAGCGACTGATTGCCGCGATCCCGCGATGCTTCAACCCAGCATCGCAGAAATCCAACATGTTGGATTTCTGCGATTTGACGATCGCGATCAAAAAATGATCACAATTGTCAAATCGCCGACATTTAACATGACCAATGTCTGCGATTCGCCGACGGATTGCAGAATATCAATGGTGGCATTTTCCATCGCATCGGCGGATCGCGACAAACAGTCGCTGATCTATGGGCACCTTAAGCCTGACCCAGACTTGCATTTGCTAGTCATGCACTTGGTGATACTGATGGTACTGTACCCACTGATTTACAGTCACTACCCACTCCTCACCTTGTTAATGTTTAAAGGCTCTGTGGAGGTTTCCAATTGTGTTTTGGTGCAGACTTTTTCTAACCCTCTTCTCCCTGCATTAACCCAAGTTAAAGCCCATTTATTGCCCACTGGGAGGGAGTTGGGTCATGGAAAGCTTCTCCCATACATGTATGCTGTGAAATTTGACAAAATGGTTTACTTCTGCCCTGGTGAACTGAGTGTTGAGGATAGCTCTTGGCCTGCGACACAACAAATTTTGGCTGTCTGGTACAAAGTTAATGTCTCCAAAAACTTTACAACTAGCTCTTTAAAACCATTGTCTTGTTCTGCACTAGTTTGCCAAAATGTCATTAATTTTAATGCACAACACTCTATGGCATTAAAATCTGCAGCTTTTCCCCTTTGCACCCTCTTAGTGTCTATTTATATCATCCATGTTTCAGGGCCCTTAAGTGATGTCACATAAATAGATTATTTCCTTACACCACATTGTCTCTTTCCTATTGGACCTAAATTTATTAATCTGAGTATGGCAATTGACAACTAATACCATACCTGCCAACTCTCCCTGATTGTCAGGGAGACTCCCTGAAATAGTAGCAATCTCCCTGATTGCACCTTACTCCCATTATGGAGCTGTTATATTAAAAAAAAAAACCATATCATTCAAATGGAATCATTAGCATAATTTCCCTGCATTGGTTATAAGGCACAATTATCCCTATGGCTACATGCATTTGCTGAAAAGTATTAGTGTGTTTTCATCAACAAGATCTTACTGCTTAGGGGCTTATTTATATTTGGATATCAGTAAATTTTATGACACGCCAGCCAGATGCAGCAGTAAACGTCCACTTTACCGAAGCACACATACAGGGGTATTCAATATGAAACGAAAACTTCGCCGTCTATGTGTGTCGAAGTTTTCGCCGCACATCGGCGCTTTTGCCGGCGAAAAAGTATTGCGCGCGCCCCCGATTATACCCATATTCAATATGAATCGGTAAAAACGGCACCCGGCAAAGGTGAAATCTGCGAAAACTTCGCAGATTTTTGAGGAAATTACCCTAAAACCCCCAAAAAGATGGTCTGACATGGGGGATCACTCTGGATACCCCCGATTAGCCCTGCTGAAGGTTTTTGGGGTCTTTAAACGGGCTCAATAGATGCTATTTGGGGGATTTGGGAAGGTGGTGAAGAATAGTATTTAGAAGTTTTTTTGGCAGAAAATAAGTAGTCCCAGCAAATTTGGGGTACTTGAAAATGGGGGTGAGCATATTTAAAAGTTGCTAAAGTGAAGTTTTAAAAACCGTGAAAAATCCACCTGCCGCAAACACCTTCAATGAAAAAAACACCTGGGGCATACTTTTAACTTTGTACCCCCCATTTTTTTATTTCACCCCCAAAATGAAAGTGCTTTTTTGGGGGGCTTCGGAGGAATTTTTTTTTGACAGTTTACCTGTGGGGGACTGTCTGAAGTTTGCAGGGTGGTTTCCGAAATGTTTCACCCCAAAACCCCAATTCTGCACTTTTTTTTGCCACCCATTCCTTGGTGACACTTTTCGCAGGGTCGAATGCAATATACTTTTCGCACCGGCGAAAAGTTTTCAAATTGAATACGGTGTAAAAGTAAAAGCGGCGAAAATGACGTCATCCGAGCGAAAACCTAGCAGAAATGGCGTTTTTGCTCCATATTGAATACCCCTAATAGTATTGCTTTCACAATCTCCCTGAAATGCTTTTTCAAGAGTAGGTAAGTATGACTAATATCATCATTGGTGTTGATACACATCTTGTTTGTTTTCCTCCCTCACTTTGTTTATGCTATGGCCTATCATGCCTATATGTCTTATTTGGATACATAACTTTTTTGCTGAGTTATTTTCATTATATAAATTTAGGCACCTCTGTTTATTATTTAAGTCTATTTATTATTCAATTTGTTTTTCTCCGTTTAATATTAAGACTCTTTCATTGTATTATTTTGCACTCTTTCTCTCACTTGCAGCTGTTTGATACAGTAATTTCTGCATTTCATTCATAGGGCTATATTTACTAAAGTGCAGGTTTTTTAGTAGTGGAGATGTTGCCCATAGCAACTAATCAGATTCAAGCTATTGTCTTCGAGAATGTGCTAGATAAATGTTAAGAAGAATCTGATTGGCTGCTGTGGGCAACATCTCCACTTCTAAAAACCCACACTTCGTAAATATACCCCCTACTGTTTGATCAAGATGTGCGAGACCCTCTCTGGTCTTCAAACCAGATGCTCATGTTTATTTGGATTAGCAAAGTTAGAAAAGTGGTTGATGCATAGCCATTTTAGTTAATATTATGTCTAAAGATAGTCTTTTTTTGTGTTCTTCATAATTGTAATTTGCTTCGCATATTGCTTCCATATGTATTACATTTTTCATGTTGTATTTTTCACTTTGATTACTGGACAGATTTTTCTTATCAAACTACCATTTTTTTGCATCTTTGTCTAATTTATGTCATGGACACTTTCATAATTGTAACACTATGTCATGCTTCAATAAAAAGAAATGTTGAGTCTGTCTGTTTGTTCCAAGTTGGTGTAAAACTACTGAACCGATTTTCATGAAATGGTCATCATTGTAGTGGCAACTCCTAGAACTAACCTGCACTTTGTTTCAACTCGATCCGTTAAAGTAAAGCTGAGCAATAACAAAAACAAAATTTATTGACATCATCAATGCAAGAGATTGGTGCGGTACCATGAGTGTGGCTGGTAAGGTAGAGGTGCTTTTTATGAAAAGGATAGGACATAGTGATATTGTTGCGAGTGGTTGGTGAAGGCACTGCAAAGCAATACAACTAGAACACCTCAAATAAAAAAAAAAAATGTTGACAGAAGCGATTTAGTCATGGGCTAAGCTAGGTATTTTGCACCACCGTTTTGTAATTTTTTGTCTTTCTGACAACAGTTAATTGTTCAGTCTCCCCCACTGGCCACTACGGTGCCCTCTGTGGTTATTACTTTACACTTCAATAAAATGACTGCTAAGGGAACTCCAGATGTCTCAGGAAAAGGTGTTTCTTTTCAAAAGTCTGTATCCTGTAAAAGATATTAGACACTTTAGTTACTACTGCTCAGGACCATTGTGGCCTCGTGTTTCATGCTTCACCGCAGTGCTGCAGTCCAGACCCCAGGTAACAGACGCTCTGCCGGAGCAAGCGCAGGCTTCAACCCTTTACACAATATTGAGTTGGCTAAACTAGCTGTCCAGACAATCTCCTTAGGATGCCTCTCATGTGGGGCCTTCCTCTGCTCCTCCACAGCTGGTCGTTGAAACTCCCTGGGAGCAGGGGCTCTCTCAAACTGTTCAGGTTTCCATTTCTTTATTGCAGAGGCTAGAACCTGCAGCTTCTCAACACCATAAAAATAAAAAAGGTCTGCGCTGGACAACCAAATTCAGTCAATAATTAAGTGCACTTGCAGTATGCAATTTCCAGGGGATTTGCCGCTCCCACACTAAGGGCCTGATTCAGAGCCGGACGCAATTAGCGCTCGCTCGTCCTGAAAATAGGGGTGGCTATTCAAATGAACCGTTCGCTCTTTGCGGTCTGTTCACGCCTCTAGGTCTGAACGAGCTAACAAAACTTGCGGTCGTTTTTTGGATCAATACGCCCCCTGGCCGCTCGCATCCTACGTCATGTACGCTATTTATTAGATTAATCGAGTACATCGACCAGGGTATGAACTGCTCGCTATTCTTGTGGTTGGTTTTTGCTACCACAATCTTGCGAGCAGTTCTGGCTATAAAATAACCCAGTGACGTGGTCAATGACGCTGCTGTTTTAATTATGCACACCCATAAAACACCCGTTTTGACCTTTAAGCACGCCTGCGTTCGGATCTCCACTCCCCGTTTTCAAGCACCTTCCCGTTACCACCCACATACGCCTCCTCCTGTCACTCAAATTATCAGGCATTCGTTATTTTGCGAGCACATGAATTTCGACCGCACTGACTGGTTCACGCATGCGCAGTTGGGCAAACATCGCTCGGAGAAACCGAGCGGCTCTGAATCAGGCCCTAAATCACAAATAACAGAACATCAAAAATGTATCCAACTGATTAGTAACACAATACAGCACTAATGTTTCCAATCAGTTGGATACATTTTTGACATTATTTGTGATTTCGTGTGGGGGCAGCTTCTCAACACCCTTCTAAATGTCTTATCTATTCTCCTTCAGTCAGGGTATAAATCTGACTGGTTTCCTAATTACCAGAGGATGATTTTTAGCATGATTCATATCTAGATATGTCCTCCATACAGGAAGATGATCATACCACACCAGTAAACGTGGAGGCCTAATAGCTGCGGTAAGATCAATGCTGCTGATAAAGGACACACCTTCTCAGGTTCCATGCTTATTTAAATGCGAGAAAATGAAATCCATAATCTACCCTTTTCCTCTGCACAATTGGAGCATATTATGTACTCTGACCAGTTTCCTCTGACAGATCTAAATGGGAGACCTAAAATGCCTCACGTGTAAGTTTCCCTTCTGATGATTTCTTCGGTCTGTCGGGTCTCGGAATGAAGTGCCTTCTCACACTCTCCATTCCTTATTTTGCACGTGTACAGTCCTGCGGACTCAAGGGTCCCATACATCTAACAAGATTCCCCAATCCTCCAATCGAATTGGAAATGCCGACCAGCGTCCATCAGTGTTCACCAATCCATCTGAGGATCAGTGAAATTCTACTTAAAAATCACCGATTTGTAAATCACTTTCATATTTTGATCTGGATATCAAACATGTTGTATTTCATCGATCCTCCGATCCCAGCATCTGTGGATCGCCGAATTGCGGCAATCAATCGTTAGTGTATGGGGCCCATAACTCAATCTGTTCTTCCAAAGGTGGTCTCATATATTCAGATAAAGAAGGGACTACAATCTTGATTAAACAGTTACGGTGGACTCTCAGATATCTGTACAGTCCTTGTACATGGTGCGAGCTCTCCACATTTATGTGGATTTAAAGATGTTCATTGCAAAGACGGTCTTATATTCCATAGTCAAATGAGGTTGGTCTGCCTTCAGAAGTTTGCACCATGGATTATCGAGGTTATCTGCCAGGTTTGCTCTTTGGGTAACCGACCAATTCCAACTTCGATAACAGCTCATTCCACCCTTTCGCTGGTCTTTGGCATGAAGCAGCTTTGCAGGGCTGCCACTTGGTACTGAACACACACCTTTATTAGGTTCTACCACTTGCCACCTTCACATCCAGGGGCGCTAGTTTCAGAAGGGTTCTACCTACAGCTCAAGAGCATTCCCTCCCTTCGTGGACAGCTTTGGAACATCCCCACGGTTTGCCAGTGTCCACCACGTCCTCCCATTCATTCCCAACTCTGCATGGGGGTTCTGGCGCACCAGATCAACTAACGGTCAGGATGTTTGTGTGCCAGTTTGTTAGTGTAAATTGCCCTGTGCAGAGTATAGGGGAGGAGGAGTCTGAGCTGCTTCAAAGTCAACATAGTAGTGTCCAAACTAATCCACCACCTATAGTTTTTCCAGGCAAATCGGAATGTAATGCCGGCTATCAGGATGCCTCCTGTCAAAATACCAACAGCAGCATCCCAATGGTTGGTATCCCGACAGGGGTCAGATAAGTATACTTACTACTCCTAACCCTCCCCATTAGTGCCTAAACCTGTCTCTCTCTCCTCCAACTCCCCCCCCCCCCCCCTTTGTGCCTAAATCGACCTTCCCAGGGTTGCCAATGCTAAATAACTCTCCCTCCCAATGGCTAACAGCTAAGGGCGCCCCCGACGTCCCTCGTTCGGGCTGGTGTTTTTCTGGATTCTGGCATTGGGATTAAGATGTGTCGATATACCGACACCTATCTTAAGTCCCATCAGGATTTAGACCAGCGGAATCGCGGCCGCTGGTCTCATAACTACATTCCTTTTCCAGTGGTTCCCATGCAATCACAGAAGCAGATTTATCGGGTAGAAACAAAACCTTGTTTTTACTTGGCTTTCAACCTTAGTATGTGATTTGACAGGGTGGGGTTAGCTTGGGAACTGAGGTATTAGATTGGAAAGGGAAAGCGAGGTCTAGACAATTTTGCATGAGGCTGTAAATTAGCCAAAAGGTAGTACAGTGGCAGGATTAGTACTAAATTGGTCAGTGGATAATACAGTATGCGATGAGGATAGAGAAAATAAGGCTTCAGGTACAGTCACAAACATATACAAAAGGCCTGATGCATGGGAGGGAATTGAAACCTATGTTACATGATGGGTAAGAAAACAGGAGATATGGTAAGAACTTACCTTTGGACTTCGTAGAAACGGAGATAAAGGTAAGTTCTTACCATATCTCCTGTTTTCTACCTCAGGGTCCTTACGGATCCACAGGGATACCTTGGGGATGTCCCAAAGCAGTATCCTTCAAGGGAGGGGACGCTCCTGTGCCGAGAGGAGAATCCGCCGCCCGAAGGAAGCATCCTGAGAAGCAAATGTGTCAAAGGCGTAATGCTTGACGAAAGTATGGACAGAGGACCACGTGGCCGCCTTACATAGCTGAAGAGCTGAGGCGCCACGTCGAGCTGCCCACGAAGGTCCCACAGATCTTGTAGAATGAGCTTTCACCGAGGGTGGCACTGGAAGTCCCTCATGAGTGTATGCCTCAGAGATCGCCATGCAGATCCAGCGTGCCAAAGTCTGTTTACTGGCAGGCCAACCCCTCCTATGAAATCCATATAGGACGAACAAAGAGTCCGATTTTCTCAATGAACTGGTACGGTCCACGTAAATCCGCAGAGCCCGTACCACATCCAAAGAAGCCTCACCAGCTGAGAGATAAGATGAATTAAAGGCTGGGACCACAATTTCCTCGTTAATGTGGAAACTAGACACTACTTTAGGAAGGAATTCGGGACGGGTACGAAGTACTGCCCTATCCGAATGAAAAATTAGAAATGGAGGACGACACGAAAGAGCCCCCAAATCCGACACCCTTCTGGCTGAAGCAATAGCCAAAAGCAACACTGTTTTTGCTGTAAGCCATTTTAGATCCACAGAACCCAAAGGTTCAAATGGAGGATCCTGTAACGCCTTCAGAACCACAGCCAGATCCCATGGAGCTACCGGATGGACATAGGGAGGCTGGATGCGAAGGACATCCTGCATAAAGGTACGGATATCAGGCCACGTTGCAATCCTTCGTTGAAACAAAAACAGACAGGGCAGAAACATGTACCCTCAGTGAAGCAAGGCGTAGACCTAAATCCAAGCCTGCCTGAAGGAAAGCCAACACTCTCGATATTCTAAACTTGTGAGGATTGTACGCTTTAGGGCGACACCACTCAAAATAGGTATGCCATACCCTGTGGTAAATTCTAGCTGAAACCGGCTTACGAGCATGTAACATGGTATTAACCACTGCTCTAGAGAAACCCTTGGACCTCAAGAGGGAAGTCTCAAGAGCCACGCCGTCAAAGATAGCCGACTCAGGTCTGGGTAGAGACAAGGACCCTGAGACAATAAGTCCGGCCTCTGACGATGGATAGACAATGGAGATCCGAGTACCAACTCCTTCTGGGCCACCAGCAGGATCTTCCTGCCTGAAATTTCGAATTACTCGAGGCAGCAGGGAGAATGGAGGGAACAGGTACGAGAATTGGAAGTTCCATCGTGCCGACAGAGCGTCCACCAAGAGAGCACCTGCGTCTCTTGTTCGGGATCCGTACGCCCACAGCTTGCGGTTGTGTCTGGAGGCCATGAGGTCTATTTCGGGAAGACACCACTTGTCCACCAGGAGTTGGAACACCTCCTGGTGAAGAGACCATTCCCCCGGGTGTACATCGTGGCGGCTGAGGAAGTCCGCCTCCCAGTTCAGCACACCCGGAATGAAGACGGCCGAAATGGCCGGCAGATTGCCTTCTGCCCAAGTCAGAATGCGGGACACCTCCCTTAGAGCCGCTTGGCTTCGAGTTCCTCCCTGACGATTTAGGTAAGCCACCGTGGTGACTGAACCTGCACAGGTTTCCCCAGCAGGAATGGTCTTGCATGCTGCAGCGCCCTGAACACTGCTCGAATTTCCAATATATTGATTGGCAGGTTCGATTCCTCCGACGTCCACCGGCCCTGGAAGTGTGGGCCTGTTACAGCGCCCCAGCCCCGAAGGCAAGCATCCGTTGTTAGAAGGACCCAATCCGAAATCCAAAACGGACGTCCCCTGCTGAGATGAGACTTTTGTAACCACCACGTCAAAGACAGGCGCACTTCCGGAGTGGGCCGGATAATCTGCGTCTTTATTCGACGGGGATTTCTGTCCCATCTAGACAGGATCAACATTTGTAGAGGCCTGGAGTGGAACTGGGCATACTCCACCATGTCGAACGTTGACACCATGGATCCCAGTAACTTCATCGCCGAGAGAAGAGACACTCGACGACTGCTTAGAACATTGCGTATCTTGGACTGCAACAGGGCTATCTTTTCCTCCGTCAAGAAGATCCTCTGTTGCTGAGAGTCCAACAATGCCCCGAGATGGACCATTCTCTGAGAAGGAATTAGAGGACTTGTTCCAATTCACTATCCAGCCGTGAGCCTGCAATACCGATATTGTCAGTTGTAGATGGCTACAAAGGACTTGTGGCAACCCTGCCAACAACAGAAGGTCATCCAAGTAAGGTAACAGGCGAACTCCCTGCAACTGTAGGTGTGCCACCATGACCGCCATTACTTTTGTGAACACCCGTGGAGCCGTGGAAAGGCCAAACTGTAGGGCCTGAAACTGGTAATGGAGGTCCAACACTGTAAATCTGAGGTAACGCTGATTAACCCTGGCAATGGGGATATGCAGGTAAGCATCCTGAATATCCAGGGACACCATCAAATCCCCAGGCTGAATAGCTAAAACAATAGAACGCAGAGTCTCCATCCAGAACAGAGGGACCCTTAAAAACTTGTTCAGGGACTTGAGGTTGAGTATAGGTCGGTATGATCCATTTGGTTTTTGAACCAGAAAAAGGTTGGAGTAATATCCGGTCCCTCTCAGGGATAACGGAACAGGTTCTATTACTCCCATTTGAAGCATAGAACGCACCGACTCTTGGATCGCTAGAGCCTTCGTTGGATCTGAAGGACCTGCTGTAACAAAGAACTGATGAAGAGGCCTTCTGCGGAAGGAGAGGGCATATCCTTGAGATACCACCTCCCGTACCCAAGTGTCTGTGGTGGTTTTGAACCAACACTGAGCGTATTGCAGAAGTCGGCCTCCCACCCTGGGATCCCCCAAGGGGAGGCCCAACCCGTCAGGCTGAGGGTTTGTCGTCCGGCTTAGCAGCTGGACGTCTGGTACTCCAAGCTTGCTTCTTGGTCTTAGCGGTCTTTTTGGGACCTCAAGGTCTCGGAAAGGACTGAATCCTAGGTTTTCCCGGAGGGCGATAGGGCCGAAAGGACGGATTTTTAGACCCAGACGGAGTCGGGGCTGAGGGTAGACACGCAGATTTGGCAGCCGCCAACGTGTCTACTATTTTGTCCAAGGCTGGTCCAAACAGGACGGTAAGCATTCCAAGCCTTTCTTGGATTCAGCATCCGCCCTCCACGAACGTTACAAGGAGCGTCGAGCGGCCACAGCCGCCGCAGGAATCCTAGAAGCAGGCTGAAATCCAAAGCTGCTTCGTTAATGTACGTAGCAGAATCCCGAAGGTTAACATAACCTGTTTGCTGGTACCCTCAGAAGCAAATGATGCTTCCAAAGCGTCCGCCCACCTTTCCATAGCCTGGGCCACCCAACAGACAGCCATAGCTGGTCTAGATGCTCCTCCAGCAAGGGAATAGATGGACTTAAGGCACACCTCCACCTTACGGTCTGTAGTATCCGTCAGAGAAGACATAGACGGCATAGGCAAAGTTGCGCTCTTTACTAAGCGCGTAACGTGAGAATCCACCTGAGGAGACTCCCATTTAGTGAAGTAATCTTCCGCAAAAGGATAAGTACGTGCCAGACGCTTGTGAGGTTGAAATCTTTTTCCTGGAGAATTCCAGGCCTCCTCCATGTGATCAACTAGCTGACCAGATAGAGGGAAAACTGCTGCAGCTCCTTTAACCTCTTTAAAATAAGCATGAGTAGGCGCTGCAGGTAAGTTGTCGTCAGTAATTACCATGGGCGCACGGACTGCCCGTATGAGGCCTGGAATGTAAATACTAGACTTAGCCTCTGCTTGAGGAGTGTCAGTATCCGAAAAATCTACAATTTCGCCCTCATCAGACGACCAGTTATCCTCATCATCCTGAGCGGATGGATATGACAATAGTGGTCTTTTAGCAGGTCTAGATTGATTCTGCTGAGTGCTCCGCACCCCAGAATCAGACAAACCTGGGTCAGCCTGATTAAGGAGCTGTTGCGGGGGGCACTGCATTACTATCGGCCCCGGAACTCCCAGAACAGGAGGCGGGACTACCGCCTGCTGTGCAAACCCCAATTGTGGAAACGTAGGAGGGGCTGCAAGCCTATTTACAAGGTCAGGGCTTGTGCAAAACAAGCCCAAGGTGGTTCCTGAGAGGTGCTGAGTACAGCAGAGGTACCAGGGATGGCCAAACATGCAGCACATAACCCATCCTGGAGTACCGCCCCCTCCCCCACACCTGCTTTACATCTGGAGCAGGAAAATAGGAGAGGTGCTCCTCTAACAGAGTCCTCACTGGACATAGTGGTATGTGACACTCCTCTCACAGAAATATCTTAAACTGTAAGGTAAATTCCTACCGACAGTACTGGCACTGAGAGGGCTGGTCAGGAGGAAGAGATGGGGATAGTAAAATGGCTGACAGGAGAAAGATGAGGCACACAGCGCTAGCATAAAGTCACATACTATGCAGAAAACCCTGCACTATCACATACAGACTTACAGCCTAGCAGTGATAGCGCTACATACGCTGACCTTTACTGGAGGAGAGGTATGTAAGGGGCACCACAGGCTCCGCACCGTCACCACAGCGTCTTGTCACATAAAATGGCCGCCGGGCGATGAAGGGAGGCGGGCTTGGGGAGGATCACTGCCTCAGCCCGCCAAAAGCCTTAATGTAAGGCGCCGACAGCAGTGATGGGGAGGAGCCTCTTGTGTGCTACAGGGAAGGCGTCCTACCCTGGCAGGCCATTAACCCCCCGGGATGCTGGAGCGTGTTCCGCAACGCTCCAGCCCCGTATCCCTGGTGGTCTAGTGGAGAGCGCAGGCATCCGCCTGGCTCCACTATACTGCCATCCCCAGGGAGCCCCCAGCCCTGGGGACGCCGGGCTGTGATTCAGCAGGCGCCTACCGCAGACGCCCGCTGCTTACCTTAGCTGCCCCCCGTACATCCGGCCACAGCCCTGGAACCCCCCAAGAGCCCGCCGAGCTCCCCGGATCACTACCGGTGGTCGGCGCCGGCGGGTGTGTCGGAGCAGTAGCATGGACGTCCGCTGGACAGTCCTAGGCTACCGCTCTTGAAGATCTTCCGTCGGCTGTTACACAGCCCCCCTCTGCGATGACCCAGCTTCCCGGCCAGGCACCTACTGAAAACTGAGGTGCCTTGGCCTGGGGGCGGGGTATATGAGTGGGCCCGATGCATCCTGGGAGAGAATTTTTAACTCTGTGGTGCCCATGGCTGGAGCCAAGCCCTATACCCCAAGGTATCCCTGTGGATCCCTAAGGACCCTGAGGTAGAAAGGAAGTTCTACCTAATGTGTAATTTTAATAAAAAGTAGGTTTCACAGGGACATCCAGCAGGGCTACTGGAAACAGTGTTGACATAAAGTAGTGTTCCCCAACTCCAGCCCTAAGAGAACTCAAACAGCACATTTATTTTTTTTCCCCACTAAAGCAATGGTTCTCAAACTCAGCCCTCAGGACCCCACCCAGTTCACATTTTCCAGGTCAGAAGCACAGGTGTATTCATTACTCACTGACAATTTAAAAGATCCAAAAGGAAGAGCTAATTATTTCATTTGTGATTCTGTGAGACCTGGAAAACATGCACTGTTTGGGGTCCTGAGGACAGAGTTTGAGAACCTGTGCACTAAAACATGCACTGGTAGACTGGAGTTGGTAAACATTGGAATAAACAGACAGAAAGAACTTCTATTACAAGTCAGTTAGACAGGTGTACTTTGTAACTCAGATTCCGTATGTCTACTATTAGAGGAATTAATCCACGTTGAGTGCGATTGTAATGGAATTCATAAATCCAAGAATTTGAAAACCTTGCACCAAATTTATATATCAGAACGGCAATTTCAGATCAATATTGCACACACTCACCTTTCTTTGTGGTCACAAAAACCATGGCTTTTCTCAACATGGGAGAGAAAATTAGAGTTATGGTAAGAACTTACCTTGGTTAACTCTTTCTTCAAAGTCCATAGGGTCCACAGGGAGACCTTGAGGTGTAGGTTGGATCTGGATGCCGGGCACCATGCAGTTAAAGCTTTGCTCCCAGGATGCACTGGTCCATCCTCCCAAGCCTAGAGGGACCTCAGTTGCTAAGTAGCCAAAAGGAGGAAAAAGAGAGAAGGAAGAATAGAACACACTAGAATCACACTCACACAGGAGACTGGAAATTGGTGACCAGCAACATAGCCCATATGAAGCCAGGTGAGTCAGGGCGGGTGCCCTGTGGACCCTATGGACTTTGAAAAATAAAAAAAAAGTTACCTTGGTTAAGTTCTCACCATAACTCATTCTCTTCTTCAGGGTCCATAGGCTCCAGAGGGAGACCTTGGGGCTGTCCAAAAGCAGTATTTTAAGAGTAGGCATGCTCGTGCGCTGAGGAGAATCCGGAGCCCAAAGGAAGTATCCTGAGCGGCGAAGGTATCAAATGCATAGAACCTTAGAAAGGTCTAAATGGAAGACCACGTGGCCGCCTTACAAAGCTGAATAGCCGTGGCGCCATGACAAACTAGTAGAATGAGCAGTAACAGAAGCCGGAACAGGCAAGCCTGCCTGTGTGTAGGCCTCCGATATAGTCATACAAAGCCATCTGGCCAATGTTTGTTTATTGGCTGGCACAAATAAGTTGTCCGATTTCCAAAGGGAACTGGTCCGGTCCACATAAATTCGGAGAGCACGGACCACATCCAATGAGGCCTCACCAGCCGAGAGGTCAGGTGACTGAAAGGCCGGTACAATAATTTCCTGATTAACATGGAAATTAGAAGCCACTTTAGAAAGAAATTCAGGGCGAGTGCAAAGCACAGCCCTGTCCAGGTGAAATATAGGGACGACGACAGGAGAGCACCCCCAATTCTGACACTCTCCTGGCAGAAGCAGTCGCCAGGAGAAAGTCTTAGCTGATAACCACTTGAGATCCATCGAATCTAGTGGTTCAAAATAGGGGACCCTGGAGGGCCAGAAGAACCACCACCAAATCCCAAGGAGTCACATGGGGGACAAAGGGAGGTTGAATACAGAGAACACCCTATAGAAAGGTGTAGCTAGCCAAGAGCGGAGCTATCCTTTGTTGGAACCACACTGACAGTGAAGAGACATGTACTTTCAACGAGGCCAGACATAGGCAGAGGTCCAATCTTGTTTGAAGGAATGCAAGAATCCTGGAAATACGAAACACCAGAGGGTCGTAATCCAAAGAGCAGCACCACTGGAAATATGTATGCCACACCCTGTGGTATATCCTGGCCGAAGCAGGTTACGTGCTCGGAGCATCGTGCTGATGACTGAGGTAGAGAATCCCTTGGACCTTAGGGTGGATGTCTCAAGAGCAACGCCGACAAAGACAGACGATCCAGGTCCGGGTAAAGACGAGTGTGGATGGAGAAACTCCGAAGATCTGAGTATCAATAACGTCTGGGCCAAGCTGGAACCACCAGCAGGACAGTGTCTCCATCTTGCTTGAACTTCCGAAGAACCCGAGGAAGCAGGGATATCGAAGGAAAGAGGTACACAAACTGGAAGGTCCACCTTACTGACAGCGTCCACCAAGCTTGTACCAACCTTGCTTCAGCATCCATTGTTCTGGATCAATACACTGGTAACTTGTGATTGTGTCAGGAGGCCATAAGGTCCCCTGGATGCACGTCGTGACGGCTGAGGAAGTCCGCTTCCCAATTGAGAAATCCTGGATTGGACACTGCCGAAATTGCAGAGAGGTGGCACTCTGCCCACCGCAGACTGCGTAACACTTCTGTCACTGCTGCCAGACTTCGAGTGCCTCCTTGATGGTTGATGTAAACCAGTGGTGGTGTTGTCGGACTTGAACCTGCACGGGCTTTCCGTGTAGAATGTGACTTGCCATCCTGAGGGCCCTGTACACGGCCCAAAGTTTCAATATGTTGATGGGCAGGGCTGCTTCGTCTGCTGTCCAACGGCCCTGAAAGGAGTGCGGACGGGTCACTGCACCCCAGCCCCGGAGACTGGCGTCCGGCGTGAGGAGTACCCAGTCCGGGATCCAAAAGGGACGACAGTTGGTGAGATGAGGTGTCAGTAGCCACCAAGACAGAGACAGGCGCACCTCCGGAGAAAGCACCATCTTCTGAGCATTGATCTGGTGGGCTAAGCTGTTCCATCTGGAGAGGATCAGCCCCTGCAGGGGCCTTGAATGAAACTGAGCATATTCACTGTCGAATGTGGACACCATGGACCATAGAACCTGCATCACCGAGTGTATGGACACCAGACTGTGGAGGTATATGCCCACTCGGAGTTGCAAGGTGGAAATATTAGGAAGATTCTCTGCTGGCAAGAATCCAGAAAGGCTCCCAAATGAACCATCCTTTGTGAGGGAATTAGGGAGGATTTTTTCCAATTTACAGCCACTGTTGCAGACTGTTGAGATACCGAAGGGGATTGCATGTACTGCGGTAATCCCTGGTAGCGAGAAAGACTGTGGAACAGGAGTAGACTGCAAACAATGCAGGATACGCTGAGAGGGAAGGATGGTTTGTTGAGGTAACCCCATATGGGGTAAAACAGCTAGGACCTGAGGAAAAACTGCCCAAAGGGGATCCTGCCCAGTTGTTGGGGGGTTTGAGGGGCCAGGCAACTGTTAGCACGTCACACATAACCCATCCAGAGTTAAATCCTCCTTACTTACTCCTGCAGCACATACCTGCAGGAGAAGGGGAAGCGTCTTATAGACATGCCCCCTTTTCGGTCACGTGCGTACACAAGGTTGCCCTCTCTAGCTCCGGCGCCCTGCCTGCCACCGGAGCTAGAGTAAACACTATTTTTTATATAAAGATTTTTTTTTTTATACAGAAAATCAAGAAGCGCTACACTAGTCCTGACTAATGCTAAGAATACCTGTCAGATCCACTCAACATATGCAACTCACTGGTCCAACAATATGGCACCGTGCAGCACACAACCGTATGTGACAGACTTCACAAATACTTGAATCTATACATGCGAGGTCAAAGGACCACCCGAACTACACCTGTTAGGGCTGGCAGTAAAGGAAAGGGATAGATATAAACTGACAGATCAGAAAAGAGTCAGCGATAGCATGTCACATACAATGCAGATATAGAACATACTGCAAATATGCACTACAATCAACTTCCCAGATTCAGTGTCTGGGAAGGCTATAGTGCTGTATACACTAACCCAAGGGAGCGGTATACAGGGGGACTGGACCACACGCTATCCTGGGAGATCTGCAATGCACCATCCAGAGAAAATGGCCATCAGAGTCCTCAGAGGGGGCGTGATCATAAAATACCAATATTTCACAAGCACAAAATGTATGAAATTAATCTATATAATTTATGTTAAAGGCGGCCCATACACTGCAATAATTGGCCCAAGCAGACTATTACAGGTTGATCAGGCAGATAATTGTTGAGTGTATGACATCAGATATAAATTGGTCTGTCCTTTGGCAGGTTTGATCTCATGGCCAAAATAAGTGCTGCACACAATATATTTGTTATTCTGTGCATGTGCGGTTTTAGGGACAGAATTTGCTTAATGGAATAAAGTACCATAATCTACAAAAAGGCATTTATCTGTATGCCAAAATGGAGAATTTAAGAAACAGTGAAAAATATAGAACAAAAGGGAGATTCAGTATAATTATTATGCAAGAGATGAATTTCCAGCATTTAAGATGCAGGCTTTTTTCACTTAAATTGTTTGTGACTAGCGTTCCCGCTAGGCTGTTTTACCGGGGCACAACCCCCAGCCAGATTTCAAAAGAGCAGAATGCACCCTGCCTTTTTTTTTTTTTTTTTTAAGAGCCCCGATAAAACACAGCGGGTGAGAAAATTTGCAGTGCAGCTATAACCACCAGTGAATAGATGGCAAGCACATGCGCCCAGCACCTTTTCAGAGACAGGAGAGCTTAGGGGCAGCAAGTGCCAGGCACGCCCCCCCAAGAGTGATGAAAAGGGGGCACATCTTAAGGATCCCCCCCACCCTCTCCCTTTTTTTTTTCTCATGACCATGTCCTTTTCAGAAGCACACGCACAGGTGTGGCCATTTCTAGGTTTGGCGCCAGACCCAGCATGAACATTAGGTGACCTACAGATTAGTTCTATCTTTAGTATCATGAAATAGTAAATGGATTTACCTTGCAGCTTTTTTGCCATGCAAGCCTCTTATGATTTACTTTATTTATATAACCAACTCCAAGAGGGTATTATTTATAGCTCATGACTTCCTCCAATACTAAAAGAAATTATAAATATTTTTTTAAATTACATGCGATATTCAGTATGGTGCCACATACACCAAAATGAGGGGGGAGAAAATATAAAGACAGGCAAGACGTGTATATAAAGTATTGCTTTAATGTAACTGAACAAAACAGAATAATTGTGTGACACTTCTTTTAACAGAAAGCCTTTCACTTTTTTGCTTACTGCCATGATGATAATTATGGAACTATATTCATATAATGCATATGTAAATAGTGCTAAATAGGATTAAAAGTCACTTTAAAAAACTATCACTAAGAAGGAGGAAAACCATGTCAGTACACTTATTGCAATTGCCAACAGAGTTCTGATGAGACTTACTGTGATTGCCAACAGTCCTGCTTCCGGGTTCCCCAACAGTTAGGATTGCATCACGTAGGCTGAACAAAGTCAGTGCACATACCATTTATCCAAGAACCTGTAGTACTGTTCTATCACTAACATACAAATACCAATGAGTTGTGAAGACCTAGTTAGAACAGGCAGCCTTAAACCATTAACATTTTACCACTCAGGATTGTTTTTTATTTATATATTGTTGCTGGAAAGTACTTGATAGTGCTAAAAGCAGCATATTTGTTTAATTTACTATAAATCTCTGAAAATCTGTCTAGTACACAGGTTCTTGAACTCGAATCACAAGCAAAATCAGCTTCTCCTATGAGTCTTTTAAAATGTGTCATTAACTACAGGCCTGCTAGATGACCTATAAAAATGTGAACTGGGTGGTGTCCTGAACCACTGGTCTAACATTTGCAGTGTCAGTTGGGGTAGGTAGCTCGTGTGAAGACCACAGTTGCACCAAGTCACTAAAAAAAAAAACAATACTAAAAACAGGCCATGAACATGAAGACAAGCCACACCTCCATCCATAGTCTCAACAGGAAAGGGGGGGGAGGTGAAGAAATGTGAAGTGAACATGGGGGTAGGGTTTAGGAAATAGACAGCTAACATAAGACTGGGAACAAGGAGAAAAAAAAACCTGGTGATTGACTGGTTCATAATACTAATCTAGTAATATTGGAGGTTATTTAAAAGGAGCGCATAGTGTGACTATTAATGTGTTATACGAGAACACTGGTAGACAATTGTTTAATATTTTCACTATTTTAATAAAATGCATTGTTTTTCAAGTAGGACTTTTTTATTTCTTGAGCCTCCACTTAGGCAAGCCAATCAAACAGTGTCACCTGCACTCCCTAGTGAAAATGCTGCCACTACCAGGCTCCTTGAACATGTATCTGCTACAACACCATTGCCATTTGTCAAACCCCTCCTATCTGTACTCAGAACTGCAGAATAGCTGGCAGCTTGCAAATTAAAAAAAAAAAAAAGCTCATGCCAATTCTAGGACCAGACAGGCTGTGTCATACATAAAAAAAAAAAAAAATTCCCACCCTTTTATCTGTAAGGAGCAACATTTAATAATCTAATCCAGAGGTTCCTAAACTCTGCCATTATAGAGCAGGTTTTAAGGGCATCCATGCTTGAGTCCAAATGCTTAACTCAAATTGATTGAGGTACAAATTAAGTCATCTGTGCTCAAGCATGGATATCCTTAAAACATGGACTAAGACTACAGGAACATCTGCTCTCATCTATGTGATCATCTCCTTGAGACATTAAACTATATGATTACTACCTTCCTTTGTTTACTGCCCTATGCCAATAAAGCCCATTAAATCAAATGTTAATACTAATCTATGTACAAATTTGTGTAATGTACCAGAACCTAAGCTGCCCCACACAACACACTTGTGAACTGTACACAGATCCTTTCAGAAAGAGTTTTATTAAATGTACACAAAGAACAGTTTAAATATGATCAAATTCCTAGTGCACATGGGCACTTAATCGCTCAGTGTGCCCACACAGATATACAATCTAAGTACTGGGCAGTTAGGCCTTCAAATTTGGACAACCCAATCTGAGCTTTTCTTTTAATATTTTGGGCAATAACCAAGGGGGGAGAGAAAAGGGAATAGGTCAAGTACCATACCAACTTCTTCCCATGTCAATTTTTTTTTTTTTAGAAGTAGACGACATATGGAGTTGGATCAAATTGAACGCCCCCCAAAGGAGCAACTATTCACTTTAACAACCCTGCAGTGGTATAATGTGTAAAGTCACAATTTTCTTAAAATGTGCTTTTCAGAAACAAAATCCTCCAGCCAATTGAAGCCCTGACCATTAATAACACCCATGTGTTAAAATTTAGAGATAATTCACTAAATGTCATACTTAGCCAAACCCCCACCCACCCTATTAACCCATTTTTTGATTACCATCTATTCGTGGTGTATCCTTCCCAGGAGATGGCTCCAGTGCGCCTCTGGTCTCCTCTTTGCTTTTAACAAAAATAAGAGGGGAAAAAAAAAATGCAACTCCTTCTTGCATCCTAAGCGCTCCACTTGTTAGAAAAGGAAAAAAAATAAAATCTAGAGAATAGCCAATTGATGTAAAAAAAAAAAAAAATCCACATGAATGCGGTTTAGATGGGGCAGGAATCCACTCCTATGTTCTTGTTATCTGATTCCGCTCCATGAATCCTGGTAATTCATCCTCCCTATCCTATTCACTCCTTCCTATGATTTGAATCCATTGATCCAGCTCCAGGATTGGGATCCAGTGAGCCCTCTCCAATCCAAACCTTTATAACCAGCAAAACCAAAAAAAGAGGCAGAGTTAGATATTATCAACATATGTTTCTGGGAACTGATCAGTTATGTGTGCAGTCTTAAAGAAAAAAAACTAAAGAAAAATGATATGCACAGATAACAATTCCATTTCCCAAAAGAAAAATCTGACTGTTGGGGTGGCATTTGTTTGAAAAGCTTTAAACCTAATTGGCTGCTTATTTAGTATACATCTGCCATAAAGCTGAATAAAAGTGGTGCGCTGGGGCTTTAAGTATTAAACTAAATCATAATTGAAATAAAAAAGGTGTTAAAGACTCAGCAACAGTTCAATTATGTTCATAACTATAAGGGGGAAAAAAAAATCACAACACTTGAAATAAACTGTCGGCAATTTCTGACTGTTTACAGTCAGCTTTTATGACGTTGATAAACTACAAAAAAAAATAGAAAAAGTATAGAATAGACAACACATTTATCAGAAGTGTTGAGCAAAAATTTTATATATATATATATATATATATATATATATATATATATATATATATATATATAAAAAAGTAAAAAATGGACAGATCACTACACACCATGGAGGGAACCATTTTGCAGGTAGTGAAGACATAATTCCAAGTTAAATTGCATTTCCCCTGAATATTATGTGGCACCTTTGTATGTCACCAGATCCTAGCAAACTGATAGGGCTCACAAAGTAGATGCCTCCAGAGTGTTTAAGTGACAGGCCCACTTTAACATGTTGCTGTTCCTTTGTAAGGGGCAGTCCAGCTTTGGCCTATAGTTAACCGTGCACTGACTATTCATGTAAAGGTTTCAGCAATAGCCAGAAATATTAAAAAATGTGCTCTATTTCTTGCTGCAGCTCTAAATGGAAAAAAATCTGCAATAAAACATTCTCAAATTAGCAGAAATGACTATCCATTCTATAATCTAGTCACTTACTTGCTGAGGTAATTTGTGGTGGGGGAGTCCATGATGGTTTGTACTTTGGAACATGAACTAGAGCATTTAACAGACTGCAATACCAATAGAAATGGCACAAACTGCTTTTAGGTTTCCTCATTGTATGTTTATTTGATACCTACCCTACCAGCTGGACTACCCCTGTAATAATGTGTTTAAGAAATAAAAATAAAAGTTTGCTATAGGGTATGCTGGTACTTTTGAAACACCATTTGTCTTTTGAAAATTTTTTTTTAAAAAAGTGACGAGTGGAGGGTAATCTACAGACATTTCAGTTTGAACTGTTTTGGGGGAGGGGGTTGGGAAGTCTGGCAATAAAAAAAAACAAAAAAAAAAAACACAATAGCAATGTTTACCAGTCAGAGGACATGCAGAGTTAGCAGTATTGATATTATACCCTACATAGATTGAGGCCCACAAAACAAAAGGAATTGTGGCGGAACATTTCTTATAAAGCACAATTCACTTTATAAACAGAAAAGCTACCCCAGGTCTCTTGGATAGTTCTTCAGAACGTTAGCATAAAATCAATACTGCCAATTTTGTCTCACAATAACACTTGGAGTCATACCATGGCCTCCATTTTTGATTTGATCCTCCTCAAGCCTCCATTTGACAATCCTAAAATGATTGAAATGTCCTCCATAATCCTTTAATCCATATCTTCAGATATGTCTACAGAAAGACACATGAAAAGGCAAGGTAAAGTAAAATTTCCCCACAAAGAAATAAAAGTTAGATACCATAACCAAATCCTCATTGCCATAACCATTGCAGACAACACTCCATCTCTGGTGCTTCTGATAGTGGCTAGCTAACTTGTGATCGGTCTACAACAGTTAAAATGGACATTCAGGCATGAAGTACTTTAGCAGGAATAAGTAGGTATGATTATCCTGGCTATTCTACACAAAAGTATTAACACTTCCATTTTAATAAAAGTTAAAAAAGAAAAAAAAAAAAAGCAGATTACTGAATAAAGAAACTGTATACAATGCATGGGTCTACAAAAACGCATCAATCTATGTACGGGAACGGGATCTGCTGTGGCGGGGAGAATAGCGAGGGGATCCTCTGCTTCTTCTTGGAGAGTAGCTGCGGCTGCGACTGTTGCTTCTACTACGGCTCCTGCTACGACTACGACTGCGAGAACGAGATCTTCCATAGCTTGGGCTTCTTGGGCCATCAACTTTAACACGAATGTAGGCAGTTTCTCCCTATTAAACAGACAGAACCTGGGATTGAACAAACCAAGCTTTTACAGCTATGTATTTCAGGCAAGATGAAAACTCTGAACTTGACTGTAGATGATTGAAGTCCAAAGGAGCCATTTTTATTCTTCCCTTTGAACCCATAAACATTAATATCCCAATACCACCCATGCAGTAAATTGATATATCAAAGGGAAAAATACCTACCTCATGCGACCTAAATTTAGTGTTATCCAGTTTCCGTACAGCATAGGTCATATCTTCTTTTCGCACAAATTCCACGACACCAGTACCATCTCGGAAAACATCAGCATAACATACATCACCTGCTTCACGCATGTGATCCTTTAAATCCTGCCAGCTTCCACTTGGAGGCAGCCCTAAAAAGAAACAAATACAATTAATGGAACAGCCAAGCTATTAGTCCATACAGCAAAACAGAATAGATTTATGTTCGTAGCTTATGAAATCTTAAAAATGGTGAATATAAGCAGTAAACATAACATGGAACATTATCCAACTTGTGTTTTTTTTATTCTCCGCACTGCAATGTCTGAAGCATCTTTGCAGTTTAATCTAGCACAGAAAACACTAGCCATCAAGATCTTTAGAAATGGAGCTCTATTTGGCAGGAATGCCCTATTCTCCAAGCAATAGACAGGAAAGGCATAAACCGCAAAAAGCATACGTGCTTACAACCCATACCAGATTGCAAAAAATGTAATCAGATCTTAAACACTTATCGGTCAAGAAATTGTCAAGATTTATAAAAAATAAAAAAAAATAAAAACACACAAGGCTTCTGTGCGAAGATTATATTTTAAAAGGGTGTTGCTACAAGCACCCAATGAATGTTTCATAACTGCAGATTGTTCCCCCTGAATAAAGCCAATTGTACTGAAATCATTGGGTGTTTGGTGCAAAAACAAATAAACCTCCTTTCTTTGTACAGAAACCAGTCATCTCCTTTTGGATGTGTGGCATGTTGCTTTCCTGGACCTTGTGCAGCTACAGTATAATAAAGCATTGAGTACTTCTTTACTCTGGGAGATCAAGATCATACATAGACCAGTATCTTATAGCAGGGCTCGACAAAACCCGGGAGCCATGTCGTCATGGCTACCAGATTTGGCTGCCTGGCGACCAGATTTTCAGCAACCCCCCCAGCCCTGTAGTGCAGACCGCAATCCACACTACAGAGTAACAAACACAGCCGGCTGTGGCGGCTGTATATTTGTTATAGCAGCAGGCGAGAGTCAGAGACTCTCATTGGCTGCTGCGTTGTTCACAGAGTGAGCCGGCTGGAACTCACTCATGAGCTCCACCTTCCAGCTATACCCGCAGCAGGTGATGGTAGAGACGTCATGACGTCTCTCCCATAGTGCAGAGCAGGCCTGGAGGAGCTGACAGCGGCGGTCGTCGGCAGGAGCGTGGATCTGGTAAACAGAGTTTTGTTTATTTTAAAGGGGCACTGCATATGGGGTGGCCATTACTAGGGACACTGCATAGTTTGGGTGGCCGCTACTGTGGATGGACTGCATAGGTGGGGGTGGCCGCTACTGGGGACACTATGGGGGGGCCACTACTGGGGCACTGTACAGGGTGGGGGCACTGCATAGGGGGGGGGACCACTACTGGGGGGCACTGCATAAGGGGGGGGGACCCCACTACTGGGGGGCACTGCATAAGGGGGGGGGACCCCACTACTGGGGGGCACTGCATAAGGGGGGGGGACCCCACTACTGGGGGGCACTGCATAAGGGGGGGGGACCCCACTACTGGGGGGCACTGCATAAGGGGGGGGGACCCCACTACTGGGGGGCACTGCATAAGGGGGGGGGACCCCACTACTGGGGGGCACTGCATAAGGGGGGGGGACCCCACTACTGGGGGGCACTGCATAAGGGGGGGGGGACCCCACTACTGGGGGGCACTGCATAAGGGGGGGGGACCCCACTACTGGGGGGCACTGCATAAGGGGGGGGGACCCCACTACTGGGGGGCACTGCATAAGGGGGGGGGACCCCACTACTGGGGGGCACTGCATAAGGGGGGGGGACCCCACTACTGGGGGGCACTGCATAAGGGGGGGGGACCCCACTACTGGGGGGCACTGCATAAGGGGGGGGGGACCCCACTACTGGGGGGCACTGCATAAGGGGGGGGGACCCCACTACTGGGGGGCACTGCATAGGGGGGGGGACCCCTACTGGGGGGCACTGCATAGGGGGGGGGGACCACTACTGGGGGGCACTGCATAGGGGGGGGGGGACCACTACTGGGGGCACTGCATAGGGGGGGGGGGACCACTACTGGGGGCACTGCATAGGGGGGGGGGGCACTGCATAGGGGGGGGGGGACACCACTACTGGGGGCACTGCATAGGGGGGGGGGGCACTGCATAGGGGGGGGGGACACCACTACTGGGGGCACTGCATAGGGGGGGGGACACCACTACTGGGGGCACTGCATAGGGGGACACCACTACTGGGGGCACTGCATAGGGGGACACCACTACTGGGGGCACTGCATAGGGGGGACACCACTACTGGGGGCACTGCATAGGGGGGGACACCACTACTGGGGGCACTGCATAGGGGGGGACACCACTACTGGGGGCACTGCATAGGGGGGGACACCACTACTGGGGGCACTGCATAGGGGGGGACACCACTACTGGGGGCACTGCATAGGGGGGGACACCACTACTGGGGGCACTGCATAGGGGGGGACACCACTACTGGGGGCACTGCATAGGGGGGGACACCACTACTGGGGGCACTGCATAGGGGGGGACACCACTACTGGGGGCACTGCATAGGGGGGGACACCACTACTGGGGGCACTGCATAGGGGGGGACACCACTACTGGGGGCACTGCATAGGGGGGGACACCACTACTGGGGGCACTGCATAGGGGGGGACACCACTACTGGGGGCACTGCATAGGGGGGGACACCACTACTGGGGGCACTGCATAGGGGGGGACACCACTACTGGGGGCACTGCATAGGGGGGGACACCACTACTGGGGGCACTGCATAGGGGGGGACACCACTACTGGGGGCACTGCATAGGGGGGGACACCACTACTGGGGGCACTGCATAGGGGGGGACCACTACTGGGGGCACTGCATAGGGGGGGACCACTACTGGGGGCACTGCATAGGGGGGGACCACTACTGGGGGCACTGCATAGGGGGGGACCACTACTGGGGGCACTGCATAGGGGGGGACCACTACTGGGGGCACTGCATAGGGGGGGACCACTACTGGGGGCACTGCATAGGGGGGGACCACTACTGGGGGCACTGCATAGGGGGGGACCACTACTGGGGGCACTGCATAGGGGGGGACCACTACTGGGGGCACTGCATAGGGGGGGACCACTACTGGGGGCACTGCATAGGGGGGGACCACTACTGGGGGCACTGCATAGGGGGGGACCACTACTGGGACCACTGCATAGGGGGGGGACCACTACTGGGACCACTGCATAGGGGGGGACCACTACTGGGACCACTGCATAGGGGGGGACCACTACTGGGACCACTGCATAGGGGGGGACCACTACTGGGACCACTGCATAGGGGGGGACCACTACTGGGACCACTGCATAGGGGGGGACCACTACTGGGACCACTGCATAGGGGGGGGACCACTACTGGGACCACTGCATAGGGGGGGACCACGGGGGGGACCACTGCATAGGGGGGGACCACGGGGGGGACCACTGCATAGGGGGGGACCACGGGGGGGACCACTGCATAGGGGGGGACCACGGGGGGGACCACTGCATAGGGGGGGACCACGGGGGGGACCACTGCATAGGGGGGGACCACGGGGGGGACCACTGCATAGGGGGGGACCACGGGGGGGACCACTGCATAGGGGGGGACCACGGGGGGGACCACTGCATAGGGGGGGACCACGGGGGGGACCACTGCATAGGGGGGGACCACGGGGGGGACCACTGCATAGGGGGGGACCACGGGGGGGACCACTGCATAGGGGGGGACCACGGGGGGGACCACTGCATAGGGGGGGACCACGGGGGGGACCACTGCATAGGGGGGGACCACGGGGGGGACCACTGCATAGGGGGGGACCACGGGGGGGACCACTGCATAGGGGGGGACCACTGCATAGGGGGGGACCACTGCATAGGGGGGGACCACTGCATAGGGGGGGACCACTGCATAGGGGGGGACCACTGCATAGGGGGGGACCACTGCATAGGGGGGGACCACTGCATAGGGGGGGACCACTGCATAGGGGGGGACCACTGCATAGGGGGGGACCACTGCATAGGGGGGGACCACTGCATAGGGGGGGACCACTGCATAGGGGGGGACCACTGCATAGGGGGGGACCACTGCATAGGGGGGGACCACTGCATAGGGGGGGACCACTGCATAGGGGGGGACCACTGCATAGGGGGGGACCACTGCATAGGGGGGGACCACTGCATAGGGGGGGACCACTGCATAGGGGGGGACCACTGCATAGGGGGGGACCACTGCATAGGGGGGGACCACTGCATAGGGGGGGACCACTGCATAGGGGGGGACCACTGCATAGGGGGGGACCACTGCATAGGGGGGGACCACTGCATAGGGGGGGACCACTGCATAGGGGGGGACCACTGCATAGGGGGGGACCACTGCATAGGGGGGGACCACTGCATAGGGGGGGACCACTGCATAGGGGGGGACCACTGCATAGGGGGGGACCACTGCATAGGGGGGGACCACTACTGGGGGCACTGCATAGGGGGGGACCACTACTGGGGGCACTGCATAGGGGGGGACCACTACTGGGGGCACTGCATAGGGGGGGACCACTACTGGGGGCACTGCATAGGGGGGGACCACTACTGGGGGCACTGCATAGGGGGGGACCACTACTGGGGGCACTGCATAGGGGGGGACCACTACTGGGGGCACTGCATAGGGGGGGACCACTACTGGGGGCACTGCATAGGGGGGGACCACTACTGGGGGCACTGCATAGGGGGGGACCACTACTGGGGGCACTGCATAGGGGGGGACCACTACTGGGGGCACTGCATAGGGGGGGACCACTACTGGGGGCACTGCATAGGGGGGGACCACTACTGGGGGCACTGCATAGGGGGGGACCACTACTGGGGGCACTGCATAGGGGGGGACCACTACTGGGGGCACTGCATAGGGGGGGACCACTACTGGGGGCACTGCATAGGGGGGGACCACTACTGGGGGCACTGCATAGGGGGGGACCACTACTGGGGGCACTGCATAGGGGGGGACCACTACTGGGGGCACTGCATAGGGGGGGACCACTACTGGGGGCACTGCATAGGGGGGGACCACTACTGGGGGCACTGCATAGGGGGGGACCACTACTGGGGGCACTGCATAGGGGGGGACCACTACTGGGGGCACTGCATAGGGGGGGACCACTACTGGGGGCACTGCATAGGGGGGGACCACTACTGGGGGCACTGCATAGGGGGGGACCACTACTGGGGGCACTGCATAGGGGGGGACCACTACTGGGGGCACTGCATAGGGGGGGACCACTACTGGGGGCACTGCATAGGGGGGGACCACTACTGGGGGCACTGCATAGGGGGGGACCACTACTGGGGGCACTGCATAGGGGGGGACCACTACTGGGGGCATTGCAGAAGGGTGCCCTAAGCATATTCTTGCATCTGGGCCCACCACTCTCTGGTTCGGCCACTGCTGGCGGTGGCTTTGCTTGCCCAGGGTTTTTTGGCTGTGGAGGGCTGGCCTTTCTTGGGGTTGGTTGCCTAGAGAGGAGGGTTAGCTGCTCAGTAATGTGGCTGTGGGAGGGTGGTTTACCTAGGGTACCCAGTTAGTGGTGTGGCCATGGGGGTTGGTTGTCAGGGGCGTAGGTGCTCAGTAATGCTGCCCCGGGGGAAGAGGTGTCTGGCTCCTTTTCATCCTGGCTCCTAGATTTTAGAAAACTTTGTCAAGCCCCATCTTATAGCATTTATTAGATACAAAATGTAAGTTATAAGTCACATTTAATTAGACTACAGAATTTCTTTTAAGTACCTTGGAGGCTGAGCAGCATTAAAGTAGCCCCGTTAATTTAATGGGGGTGAAGAAGACTGATACCTCAGGCTATTCAACTCCAGCCCCTTTTTCAGTCAATCCCCTTTTTTCCCCTGTTAAATTAACGTGTCAATGGATGTTTATGCATAGTCAGTTAATTTATCACAGATTATGTGTTACCAGGGTTGCGGCACCCATTAACACGCTCTTTAATAGGGATTTCATTTTGAACTAATTGAATTCCACCCTTCGTTAACGTTCTAAACATTTAAGGAAAGGGGGCTGATTAAATTCAGAGCAATCTTGTTAACTTCCCAAAATGAACGCCCTGAGCTATTCAATTGCCCACACTGTGTAAATGCACTCAAGTTGGGAGTTGCAATAAACTGCATTTTCCAAATTAATTGCCAGGTGCGATGTTAGCGCACACCGCCACCACTCCAAAAGGAACTAATTAGCTCCAAATTCTCCTTGAACCTCAGGAGGGTGCGAGCAGAAATCAGCTAGACGCAGGTTTATAACACACAGTTGAACAGCTCTGGGCACTTATCCCATGAGCTTACACTCAAGCTGAATTGAATCTCCCCCTGCCCCTTAGTATGTTGAAAGTAGTTACATTTGCTTCCTAATACAACAATCCGTTTCAAAATTCTTAAGGAAATAGATTATGGATTACATAGCGTTCTCACTAAGCTGTTTTAGAGGGGCGCTGCGCCCTACCCTCCTTCAGGAGGGCAAAAAACACCCTGCCCTCAACGCGCAGTGCTAAGACAGGCTGCGGGTGCCGTCTTCACCCGCGAGTCAGTGCCCAGCTGGTGGGGAAATGTGCGGTGACCCGGTCACCACCAGTGAATAGTCACTGGGTGCATGCGTCTGGCATGTATTCTACTTGTCAGCAGCGCTTGGGGGCTGCCCGGCGTGTCCATGGGTGCCGGGCACGCCCCCAAGAGTGACGAAAAGGTGACGCGTCTTATAGATACGCCCCCTTTTCAATGGCTATGCCCCTTTTTCGGGTGCGCGCACACGGAAGTGCCCTCTACCTCCGGCGCCCTGCCTGCCACCGCAGCTAGAGTGAACACTAATTACACACCTGCTTACTTTGGAGTACCACAAAAAAAACATTCTGTTGAGATCATATGAGCTATTTTAATAATCAGGAGTCATTTGGAATAGTTCTCAAAAAGCCATTCATCAAAGCAACTTTGTTTATACTGCTCCATTTGGAAAGAAATTCCCAGTGAAATGAGACAATCACATTTCAATAAAATAAATTACAGATGAACTACGGCTATTAGAATTCGTTTGTCACATTGGAAAAATCCTATAAAGATTTGCAAGCAGTATATGTAAAAGGAAGGCACACATCCACTAGCAGACGTAAAAACAGTCATTTCAGTCTGTGCCTACACTGAACGTTCAGCGTAGGCACATCAATCATCCCTCAACATGCTCAACCTGACGTTATAGTCAGGTTGTTCAAAATGTTCGGCCGATGATTGGTGTCGGAAACGACCTGTGGGAGCGCACATAGCAGGTTGTTTCCAACATTAATGTGGCAGATTCATGAGCGATTGAACGATAACGTTCAATCGCTCATAGAAATCGGCAAGTGGATGTGTGCGTTACATTTACTTATTCACTATGCACTTTAGTCCAGGTCTCATTCACAATTAAATAGAAAAGGTAAAGAAAAAAAATTGTCTCTGCTACATCACTAGACTTATATTTATACATCACTTTCTCCAGAGATTCAACGCAGCTAGCCATCAGCTGTAAATAATAGCTAGGATGCTTGTCACCTCACTCAAGACTTGAGCTAATAAGCGGGTTGCAACAAAACAATTTGACTTCTTATATTTCAATTTATGAACATGGCTACAAAAAAAGATCCACAAGACTAACCCATAGGATGCCACACTTAAGGTTTACCCGGAGTGGGGCAAGGAGAGACGCAGTCTACCATCAGCCATTTAACTTAAGTGAATGACTTCTCCAGGGGAAGCGGACACTGAGCCGGCTGGGGCTGTGGGGGAGATCACAAAAATCTCTCCGCTGCACCTGGTGCCTCCATAGGTTTAAGGTGCCCATACACGGTGCGATATGCACCTGGCTATGCAACTTGTGAACTGTAGGCCGACATATCAGGCGGTCCCCACACAGCGCGATCGGGTGGCCGACCGCCCGATATACCAGCACCCCCCACAGCGCTGCATGCATGGAATCGTACATCGCATCCCCAGATCAAGTGAACATGCAGCAAGATCTGAAGGTGCAATGTACGACCCCACATGAGCGCACACTAGCCGATATCATGCCGCCACACGGTACGATTTAGCAATATTGTACCAATTCTTCAGATCGGCTGCTATATCGCACTGTGTATGGGCACCTTTACAGTAGTTTACATCATCTGAAGATGTGTAAACTACCAGGGCTAAACACCAAAAAGTTTCACTTTTAGGAGCTTAGTATAGAGAGACCAAGTAAGTGGTAGTCCCCATTGGCAATAATGGAATAATGAAGTCTCCTGCTATGTGCCATTAATACATAGGTAGCTTGCATACTTTGCTACCATACTCTGTACATTACAATAGTGGTTTGTATTGACAGCATGCAATTTAGGAAGTGTACTTTAAATTGCAGTGAAAGTTGATCATTTCAATGGGTTTGTACTTATATTGTATATAAGAAATAATTTAGATCAGACAACCTTAAACATTGGTTAACTTAATGAAAGACAAAGCCGGAACTTACCTGATACCACTACTCTGTACTCTGAGCGTCTTGATGGAGGCCCGTACCTTCCACGTGGTGCACCACCACCGCCGCCACCACCTCCGCCTCCTCCACCACCTCCGCCGCCGCCACCACCACCACCTCCGCCGCCGCTTCCTCCTCCTCCTCTACCTCCAGCCCCTCTTCCACTACGTGGAAATTCAACACGTAAACGATAGCCATCATAATCATAGCCATCTCTTCCATACACTGCATCTTCTGCATCCCTAGGGGAGAACAAAGATATGGGTATAAGCCATTACAGCTGCTCATTTACATATTTTATAATCAAGTCAACGTGCATGAATGGGGTAGTACCCTATCACTAGACAAAGAAAACAAAATCAATGCACACCTCTGCCATAAGAGTGAAGGTGCCCACACACATAGCGACATTTTAAACGATTTGTCCGATTTCGACGAATCGTGACGACGAATCGGGTAAAAAAAAAAAAAAAAAAAGTACAAATCGTGAGTTTATACTCACGACCACGATGCCGATGCGCATCCCCGCTCGTCGTACTTCGCATCTTCTGACCTGCCGTGCTGTAGGGCAGATTAGCCAATCTGGGATACAATGCATTGGCTGCAAGATAGATCTTTAGTCAGATTGGACATTTTTAACTCCAAATCGTGATCACGACGGCAAGGGAGCTCCCGTGAAAGTTCATGGGGAAATTGGCCATAAAAACGTATCGTGAGGACATCGGTATGTGTGTGGGCACCTTATGACGAAAAGGAAGAAAATCACGTTCGTGTGAACAGAAAAGACAGAAGAGAACGGGTGGACAATGGGTCCATCATGCGGCCCTGAATAAGCAGAAGCAACACTAGGGGCGCTATGGAGGCCGGTATAATGCGGGGGAGCACATGGTCTAATGGCTGCTCCACGCTCTTTCCTTCCGCCTTCCCCAGCACTACAAGCACGGAATGCCAGCGTGTGGCGGGGCCGCTGTGGGTAGCACGCACTATAGAAGCCGCGCACAGCAGCCCCGGGTCACAGGCGGCGGGACACACCTGGCCACACTTAAGGCGGCCGCCATACACCGTACTCACACAACAGTCACTTATTAGCACAGCAACCATTACCTGGGATCTTCGAACTCCACGAAGGCGAAAGGAGGGCCTCCACGGCGATTCTTCAGGTCGATGTCCCGAATGGCGCCATACTTGTAGAATACGTCCTCGATGTCCTTGGTGCGGATGTCGGGAGGCAGATTCCCCACATAAATGCGGCAATCGTTGTTGCCCGCCGGCCCCCTAATCACGCCGCCTCCTGACATCTCCAGCTTGAAGGCTTTAAAGGGAACGAGTCAGGGTAGAAACAGAAACCGGAGGAGGTGGATGCACAGGCTTCTTTCTTCCCGCTGCTCAACTGGCGAATGAACTGCACAAAATGGCGGCCGCTGCCGTTATCTCTGCCTTAGCTCCACACACCACCTCGCGCACTGATACAGAAGGGAAACGAGAACTACTATAATTTGTAACCTTCCGCACCACAACTGCGTGCTGCTACGTGAGTTACCCAGCAAGGAGTAGGCTGAGGCTGCTACTGCCCGCGAAAACTAAGAAAGGGGCCGCTGCTCGGTGGGTGCTTATATAGGAAACTTGTATTCTCTTTTATGTCCACACCCAGATGGGCGGAGTCACTGCAGAGATTCGTTTGACGTAGCAGCTGGGTAGTTATACCCGTGCTCGGATAGGGGGGAGAATAAATTGAAAAAAGAATAGCTAATTCCCAGCATGCGTAGCGCTAGTGGCCGTTGCTTTGGTCTCTTTGTTCTCTGTTGTGTAATAATATGAAATGCGCAGGCCGCTCGTCACGTGTCCAGCATCACTGACTGCAGCAGTCTGTCTCTGTGTGCTGTGCTGCTGTGTGTGCTTGTTAGCATGGGATATAATGTATATGTGTGTTTCTCTGTTGAAAATGAGATATTTAGATAATGATTTTGTTATAACTGAATTTTTACAGCAATTAAAATAGAACTTTGAAAGCGTTGTATTAAAAGCAACAATGATACCAAAGAGTAAGGAGGCACTTATCTGTTAATACTTATTATTAAAAATTACATATATTATTGCACTAATATATAAATGTTCACATTACCAGTATATGCAATATTTACATGACACACTTAAATGCAATTATTTTAAAACATGGCGTCAGCAATAAAAAAAGATCAGCTGTGGTTACATATTATAGATATCAACAATAAAGATTTAGGGGCCTATTCATCAAGCAATAAATGGCCCGGTAACCATGTGGAAACCCTAGTTTCCGCATATTTAAGTTTTCGGGCCATTTATTATCGGGTCCTATAGTACCAACTTGGTATTCAGCAAATTTGCTGCTGAGAACAAGTGCCATCTTCCTATGGGAGGAAGTAACGGAGATGCGAAGAGGGATCCAAGCGAATCCCTCGCCGCCTCCTCACTACCTCCCGCGGCTTTGCGCATGTTTAGTCGGGATGACTGAGCAGGTAAGTAATGCACTAACCATGGGGACAACTGCTTTTCAGGGCAGCTGTCCCCTCACCGGAGCAATGATGAATTGCTCCGGTGTCACATTTCCCCCGCTGCGAGTTGGATACTAAAGTTTCCCTCGCAGCAAGTTCAATACTTCATTTTTGGAGGCCATACGGCCTTCGATGATGAATAGGCCCCATAATATATTCCACAGATCATTTAAATTGTAGCAACTTCGATGAATAAAGCCTCTTTAGGCTGGCTTGACCATCCTGTCTATATGCTGTGGCATGGTCCTTCCGGCGCAGGGGCTGGTGTCTGGCGGCAGGCGTTGGCTATGCGAGGTGTTCAGCAGGCACTGTGTCATTCGGGCTGGGGTAAGCCTGGTGGTGTTTCCATTCTGGTATGGGCGCTGCCATCTTGCTTCTGGTCATGTGACTTAGTTGCTCCAATCCTGGCATGTCACTTACTCTCTTCGACCATTCACGATCCTGCACTGAGTACTTAAGGGAGTTCAGAGCTCTCCATAGTTGCCAGTGCAACATGTTTCACAGAGCATGCTGCTGTGAGAGAGTTCCTGTACTTCTGAGACCTGTCTGTTCCCGTGCTCGCCTGTGCTCTTGCTGGATCCCAGCTTCCAAGCAGTCTGCATTGGTCTGCTTGCTCTCAGCCTCCTGCTGGAACCACCCTGCACCTTCTGTTAACCCTCTCCCTGCCAAAACACCTGAGGGTGTAGTTAACCCTGTACCTACACTGCCTCCATTTACCTGGCTCTCTCTTGGCTCATATCACAGCTGATCCAGTTTCTACACTGAGACATCTCAGTACAACTCTCCACTTAACTCATCTGCTACCAATCAAATTACTCCATAACCTCTCTGGATTTCATCTCACCAGTGTCAATCAGTAAATTGTCATCCTGTCTGCAGCCTTTCAGAGACCTTTTGGATTACAAAGACTTTTTAGTTCTGCCACTACCTGGACATTACCCATCCATACTTCACTACTGTTCTAGTCATTACTTCCCTCTCTATATTTTGGACTTCATATTATACGTGAACATGTCTGCAAGTTCACTCATTAAAAAAAAACATTTTTCAGTTTAAGTCTGCTCAGGTGTCTACGCTAATGATACTGGATCAGAACCTCTATATACCCCTGCCTATACCTTCTAATATCCTACCTATAAACCTCTAAGGATGATGCTAATTTGCGTACGCAGTCATTCAGTAAATAAAGACTTAAGACATGGAATCTGTGGTTCCAAAGCACAAGTATTATTCAAGTAACAGTACAGTCAGTTACACGCTATTGATCCAGACACAATTCGGCGCAAAGGAATTATATAGACCCAAGTACAGTATACATACGCAGCGCTTCCGGACCAGATGTTAGGCATCAGCAAGAAACCCCTCGTCTATCAGCATTCAGCACGAAGACTAAAATCCCAGTGTTTGAGCACACATATTTATACCCCCCAAGAAAAGACCGGCCAATAGAGAAGTTTGTTGCTTATGTCATTGGTTCCCAGGGAGGAAGCATCTGTTACAGAGAGTTTAACAGGCTGGTTCAAATAGACTCACCCAGCCTCTAACAACTGGGGGTCTCTGCCCTCCCGCCCCCATGTAAAATCCTAACAGTTATACATTTTGTTGCTTGAAGTCTCTGTGGTCCATAAGTTGAGAATATATGATGCGATCTCCACACCGATAGTACCGGAATTCTGTTGAAAGAGTATGCATCAGTACCAAACCAAACACGGCTTTCTTAGCATGTATAAAGCCTTAGTTATCAAATATCTTTATTTCACAGCATTTATACTAACTGAACCAACTTAAATCTTATACTTTAAAGCTTATTAAACCGTATGTGTAAATATGTAATGTGTGAGTATGCGGGGTTTGATATAAGGACACTAGTTAACTTGGGGCAGATGTGTGCGCATAAAGCTAGTAAAACAGCGATTTCATACAAAGTCTTATGCATTCGCTAATATGCGACTAGTTAACAGCGCAATTGTGCATATTAATGTGTGTATGAGAAATGGTGAAAGATGCAATCGCATGTTGCTAATAGTAATATCGCTACATGTACTAAAGTGTAAATTTATCTAAAATGGCGCTTATGCGGCCATTCGCAAAATGGCGTCTTGCGATCTCATTTTCTAAAATGGCGTCTTGCGGCCAGTCGCAAGATGGCGTCGCTGCGATTCAATTTTAAACTGATCTTGTCTCAGCCAATTATCCAGCTTCGACAGTTCACCCTTTGCTAGCAAACAACATGCTATCACAATCTGTTATTGGAATTTTATCTTAGGCTTACATTTACATATTATTTAGTGTTATTATGGGATGGCACAAGGTGGTTCTTAATCCATCAATAATGTGTCTCTGGGTGGGGACATAAAACTACTATTATACGCACACCGCGGATCTTATAAGATCATGTGAAAGGTGTGGGGATGCACCAGTCTTATAAAAGCAGTCTTGAAGGGGAATTTAGACTTTACATTATCTGAGGTGTTCTATAAATAACATTTCAATAATACATTCTATGCATGTCTAAATATAATACATTAAATGATGATATTTCCTAGTTCAGGGTTGTAATGCAGTTCTATATTTACCTCGGTATTCATACTGGCCACCATCATAATTTTATTCTTTCGTTTTACTCTATTTTTACATTTTCCACACTTCAACACAATAGGAACAAACCGGACGCATATGCCAATTATTATGATGACAATTAGTATAAGGATCAAGAATTTGCCTATGCTGGCGATCACTTCCTGGACCCATTCCCTTAGACCTAAGAACCATTTCACTGGGTTCAGCCATGACTCCCATCCGTCTATATTTTCCCCTACTTCAGCCACTGAAGCATTATGGTTCTTACGAAATTCCCACTTTAGCTGCAGGATTTCATCCATCTTCCGGTCTATCACCTCCTTAGGGTCGCTGGTATCATTGGTGATATAGGTGCAACATTTTACTCCAAATTGGGTGGCTAACGTTATGCAATACCCTCCAGTAACAGCAGTTAGATAACTCAACACTAGCCTGTGTTGCACCAGTTCTTTCTTGTACGCTTGCATTTCTCTCCCTGTATACCTGAATGTGTCATCGTACATCTCGGTGATATTATCTATCAATTTAGCAAGTTACTGAGTATATCTAAAATGTAATGTTCCCCGAGCGATCTTGGTGGGATCCAGTGCGACTAAAACTTGAAAGCCAGTTGTCTCACTAATTAACTGAGAGGCTTTATGCACATCACCAGGTATCATATTTCTCTTGCCTCTGTGTTCATATTGTGTGTGAAGATATGGTGATGGTGTGTTTTTATGTATACCAAGCATTTCGACATGTGTGAGGGTCATAACTTCTGGGACTACTCTTCCCAGGTAACACAAACTTTCGGAACTCGGGGAGAGCCATTTATACGCTTTTCTTCCACATACAAAATATACATTATCAGGGAGAACATAAGGGATGGTATGCATCATTATCATTAAGCACATTTCTCTTGCAAACAATCCTATTTCTGGGTCTTCCATCTGGTTCATGCAAGTCTCTGGCTGTATTATTCTAGCACAATAGCCATCTGGCACCTTACCAATAATCTCCTTGGTGGAACTCCGTGTATACCGATACCTAAAATGTTTCCCACTAGATTTAATTGAGCGTAACAGATCATGGTTTATGGACTCATTATCAGCTCTTTGTGAGAAGGTCATTGATTATTCCCCGTAACTTCCCAACCTCCGGGTTTATTGGGGTTGGTTATGTTTAAACACAAAAGTGATCTATCTACTTGGAATTGATAGAGTTTGAAATGAGGTGGTTTGGATGAGAGAAATTTTCAATCCAAGGTTTTCCCTTTTTGCAATTCTAAAATTTCTGTGGTATTCAGTGGAAATGGCACCAACCATACGTTATACTGTCCCTGTGGCACGTGTGAACACACCCAGCAATCAGTTTGATTTAACACTTTGCCTACCATGCTATGATAATCCTCTAAAGGATACCCACCCCACTACGGGTTATATTTAGGTTGGCACCGTTGGATACAGTTCTCATCAACTAGAGACCCACAAAGCTCAGAAATACAGGAATCTTCAGACGATAAACCTCCACACTTTCCCCGAGTATCCGGAATGACAGCCCTTTTAACAATAACAGTACTAAGATTGGTCAGACACTCCCCTGATTGGCATTGCATTCCTCCTGACTCCACTCCATCAGCTCCCGTTTCCTCAATCGGTCCCTCATCACAGACACTGGATATCCCCGAACTGACCAGGATGGTGAACACTCTAAAAGAGAATATGAAAATGAACATAGCAGGCCCATCCATTGTCACAACAAGTCCTGCAAAATTCTCTCAGTTCAGGTATCTCACTACAACCTGCTCAATCCTCCCGGAACAAGCTCGTGATTGACAGGTCCATGCTATCAGCCTTGTCTCCGACTTGTTTCTCCACCGGTTGATTGACCTTTTTGCAGTGAGTGGAATGGACTCAGGTATCTCTTTCGGCCACCTTAAAAGATGTAGTACTCGTCAGCAGCACCTGGTATGGAACTTCCCACCGATCAGTCAAACAACCTGAACGCAAGCAATTTCTGATCATAACATATTCTCCTGGTTCAACATCATGACAGTTAGTTTCAGGCATATCATTAGACAACAATTTCAGTTTCTGCTGCTGTTGCTTTAACTGCTTACTCATTGATATAAGATACTTTACAGTTACCTCGTTGTTACCCTTCAAGTCTTCCTGTGGACTTATAATCAAATGAGGTTGTCTACCGACCAATATTTCAAATGGGGACAGATTTAGAGGGGGTCTAGGAGTGGTCCTTATACTATGCAGGACCAACGGTAATGCTTCTGACCATCCCAGTCCAGTCTCTGCCATAATTTTACTTAACTTTTTTTAATAGTCCCATTCATTCTCTCTACCTTGGCACTGGCTTGCGGTCGGTAGGGGGTATGAAGTCGGCTATTAATACCCATCAGCTTACACATATTTTGAAAAACATCACCTGTGAAATGAGTACCCCTGTCAATCTCGATGATTCTAGGGATACCGTACCTGCATACAAATTCCTGAACTATTTTCTTGGCAGTAAACGCAGCAGTATTAGTGGCTGCTGGGTAGGCCTCAACCCAGTTTGAAAATACGTCTGTGCACACTAATACATACTTAAGGTTCCTGCAGGGTGGTAATTGGATGAAAACAATTTGTATCACCTGGAAAGGTCCATCAATCGGTGGAATGTGGGACGGTTCAGTAGGGATCGCTTTCCCTAGGTTCTTGCTCAAGCAGGTCAGACAGGACATTGCTATCTTTTCTGCTTGTGAAGAAAACCCTTGTGTGCACCAGTATGCCCTCACCAACTTGCACATACCTTGTTTTCCCAGATGAGTCAGACCGTGTGCTGCTTCAGCCAGGCTGGGGTAATATGCCTTGGGGGCTACTGGTTTACCTTGTCTGTCCCTCCAGAGCCCGGAGGACTCTTGCCCACATCCCTTGGACTTCCAAATGGATTTTTCCTGAATTGCACACAAATTTTGCATCTCAATTAATTTCAGCATATCAGTTGTTTGGAAAGACATAATTTTTTCAGTCGAAGAAAACATTTTCAACCCTGCTGCCCATTTTGCAGCTTCATCGGCCCTGTTGTTGCCTAGTGACACCGGGTCATCCTCACATGTATGGGCTTTACATTTAATTACTGCCACTGTTTTGGGCAGTTGGATTGCCTCTAAAAGATGTTTTATGTGTCGGGAGTGTGCAACTGGTGTGCCTGCTGCTGTCATAAAATGTCGCCATAGAGCCCCAAAATCGTGCACCACCCCGAACGCATACCTCGAGTCAGTGTAAATGTTAGCAGACTTGCCTGCTGCCAGTTCACACGCTCTAGTTAGTGCTACTAACTCTGCCACCTGGGCTGAGTGAGGAGGACCAAGAGGTTTAGCTTCTATGATGTCTGTGTCATCTACAACAGCATAACCTGTACATAATTCACCTGTGTCTGTTTGTCTATGACATCTCCCATCCATATAAAAAGTTACATCCACATTCTCTAAAGGTGTGTCATGTATGTCAGGTCTAGCAGTAAAGGTCTGATTCAGATATGTCATACAATCTTGCGTATCATTATGTCCGCTGAACTCACCTCCCGCCAGCAACTCGTCTCCCTCCACCCTTTGTACATCATGTTGTACATATGGTAGATACGTTGCTGGATTCAGCGTGCTGCAACATTTAACAGTGATGTTTGCGGGTGCGATTAGGGCTAATTCCCATTTGGTAAACCTAGCTGAAGAGACGTGTCTGGTTTGAGCTGAGTTCAACAGAGCAGATACAGCATGGGGAGTGTAGACAATAATATCATGGCCCAGTACTACGTCCTCACTTTTACTCACCAATAGAGCGGTAGCTGCTACACTTCTTAAACAAGTGGGGAGTGATCTTGCTACCATGTCCAATTGGGCACTGTAGTATGCTACAGGCCTACTGGCATCACCATGTTTTTGTGTAAGGACACCTGCAGCACAACCATCTGCTTCCGTGCAATACAAATCAAAAGGTTTTTCATAATCAGGTATTCCCAATGCACGAGCTTTGTCAGGCTATGCTTAAGATTAAGGAAAGTCTGCTCTGATTCCTCTGTGTGTATGACACGATCTGGCTTTGAGGAAGAGACTAATTCCTGTAAAGGCAAGGCCAAAATAGAAAATCCTGGGATCCACATCCTACAATATCCACACATTCCCAATAAGGTACGGATTTGCTGTTGATTCTGCGGCAGTGTCATGTTTTGTATGGCCTGGATTCTATCATTTGTAAGATGTCGTAACCCCTGTGTTAGGCAGTGTCCCAAATATTTTACTCTGGATTGGCACGGCTGTAGTTTGTCCTTAGCCACCTTGTGTCCTGTATGCGAGAGCTGAAGTAACAAAAGTTTAGTATCATTCAAACATGACATAAACGAATCAGAACATAGCAATAAATCATCCACATATTGAATTAGAACAGATCCATTGGCAGGTTGAAAAGATTGTAAACAGTCGTGCAATGCCTGGGAGAAGATACTGGAGCTGTCTATGAAACGTTGGGGTAATCGTGTCCATGTATATTGCACACCTCTGTATGTAAATGCGAATAGGAACTGACAGTCAGGGTGGAGAGGCACAGAGAAGAAAGCAGAACAGCGGTCAATGACAGTGAAATGGGTTGCATTTGGTGGGATCTGCATCAGGATGACAGCTGGATTTGGCACTACAGGGAATTGGCTCTCTACTACCTTATTAACACCTCTAAGGTCTTGTACCAGCCTATAACCCCTCCCACCACTCTTCTTTACTTGAAAAATGGGACTGTTGGCTACACTAGCCAACACCCCTAATTCTACCTCCTGTTTTAGTGGGTACTGGGGAATTTTTGGAGCTTGCCTACCGCTTTTTAAGTTTACCATTACAGGGCTTACGTTTGCCATTAATCCAGTGTCCTGTCCATCCTTAGTCCAAAGGGAATTTGGGACAACATTTCATCTACCTGTGATGGATTTTCTTTTAAAACTGTAGAGTGATACATTATCCTTTGAGGAGTGTCTAACATATCCCGGACCTCGTATACCATTCTCTCTGGGATATCTAAAAATACACCATCAGGGGTGCAATATATAACACATCCCATTTTACATAACAAGTCTTTTCCCAGCAGGTTAGTAGGGGTCGCAGCAGCCAGAAGAAAAGAATGTCTGGTATGCAACAGCCCAATAGTAACCTCTGTGGACTTTGTTAAAGGATAATGTTCCACTTTACCTGTTACACCCATTGTTGGTACTGTCTCGTTGGTCACATGTAAATTAACGGGAGATTTCATCACTGACCTGGTCGCCCCTGTGTCTACAAGAAAAGGATATTCAGTCCCAGCTACATCAACCATCATGACCGGTTCTTCCCTAGTACTTCCCGTTAACCTGACTTTCTGTAGACCACAGGTATGACCTGACCCCTAGCGTTGGCTACCATTCTCCAATAAAGCATTTACGGCCACAATTGGAGCTGGTGCCTGTTGAACATTTGTTGATCTCTGTGCATATCCCTTATGGGGATGGCCAGGTCTTCCCTGATTTGAGGTTCTTACTCGTTTTACTATACAATTTCTACTTAAGTGTCCTGTTTGTTTGCAATTAAAACATGTCCGTGGATCAGGTGAAAACGTGTTGTTGTGAGGTTTGAGCAGGGGGTAAAGGTGGTGGATATGGGTAAGGTTAGGGAGGGTAAGGGTATTGTGGGGGATATGAGTATGGGACCTGTGGTTGTATTGGGTTAGTGGAATAGAGCTGTGTTTATTGTTGTGTGGGGTTAGTGAGGGCAGGTGTAGGTGTGTGCGCAGGTGCGAGTGTGTCTGTTGGCTGTGATGTTACAGTCATTCCTTCCAGAGCTTGGATACTGACAGCAATTCATTTTTCGCTCTGGATCTCCCTCTTTTTTGAGATGTTTTTATCATGTTCTATGGCGGACTCTATGAGGTTATCTATTGTGAGTCCCCTCCAGCCAGGCTGTGAGGTCTGAACCCGAGTTTTTAAGTTCTCCTTCAGACCATCCATGAGTACCGTGACTATCATTCCCCTGTGGTGAGTGCTATCTTTAATATCTTCTATCCCAGTGTACTGGGTGATAGCCTGCAGAGCCCGGTCGCAATAGTCTTCTGAAGTTTCTCTCTCCTTTTGCTTGATTGTGAAAATTTTGATCCAGTTAACTACTACTGGAAAATATATACCCAATTGAGTCACAATGCGGGAAATGTTACCCTGGTTTACTTGGTCTGTTAAGGGAACGTCACCATCCAATACACAATCCGTGATAAATTTTGTCACGTCGGTATTGCGTGGCAGACAGGCCCTTAACACCACACGCCAATCTTTATTAGTTGGTTCATGAGAACTACCCAAATTTCTCAAAAATCTTTGACATTTGGCTAGTTCCTTTTTGGGATCAGTGAAATCATTTATGATGGAATTTAGTTCTGCTCTTGTCCATGGACAATGCATTACTACTTCCCTCGTGGGCACTACACCGTTCGCATCTGCATTTCCATTCGGAACAGTTATCGTGCGAATGGGATGCAGACCGGTAGCGTTGCTACCTCTGACCTGGTTACCTGGCTGGGGGTTTAATCTGTTGCTGCTACGTATGGTATGAACAACTTCCTCTACGGGTGCAGAGGGTGTTAACACTTCCCTTGCTGTTACCAATGGAGATGGCGGCACCACTCGTGATTGTGGTGATGCAGCATCTATCATTTGTACAGCATGGGAAATGGCATACATTACAATAGGCTCATCATCCACATCATAAACATTTTCTTTATGGTTACTTAAGAGGGGGTACAAATTGCTTGTTAAATTTTATGGGTATTTTTGGTAACTGTACTTGCACCTCCATCTACATAAGGTGGGGGAGGTGAGCGTGAACTGCTGGCAATACTCTCCACAACGCTACCTTGTCGCATACTCGCGCCATTTTGCGGCTCGTCCGTATTGCAATTCAGCGCTAGTTTGCGTCGCTTGCAAATTTTTAAGCCACGCATCCCCTTCATGCTGCCACAATTTTAAACATTCACAGTATTTGACCTTTTTCTCTCGGGAGCGCATCAGACTGATGTGATCCCGGACATTATCTAATACATCCTTATGAAAACTACCAATTCTGGGAAACAGTCTAACACTCTTCATCATCATTTTAAACCATACATCACAATACCTTATTGCATAAGTACCGTACTTAGTATGCATAATACGACGAGCCGATCCGATCAGCGCCTCCATTAGCAGCACATCATCGTCTAACATCTCTACTGTTTGCGCGGCTCCCATTCTGAGACAAAATCCTACGCTTTTCAATGAAGATTTAAATTGGTGAAAGACAATCAAGATACTTTCACTTACCTGTGGACGATTTAAGTCGGCGGCGCCCACACACCTGGATAAGATTTGAAAAAGGCAACTTCCACACACGGATAAGATTTAGTAAGGCAACTTCCACACCTATGGAAGTTTGTATGTCGGCCACTTGTATGTCGGCCTGCTTACCAAGCGACTAGCACTTAGCCCTTAAAGGTCATATGGTACCTTTAACTGTAGGGAACAAGTTACCCCTACCAACAAACACTCACTGTTACACACTTTTTTCCTGCGCAGAAAAATAAACGTTAACCCAGATATTGACAACAATTGAAAAAGGTAGCCCTCAGCGGCTTTGTTTAAACACGTGGCAGCAGAACCGGAAGTACGTATACACTATTGTGCGATCAGCCGCATACACAATAATGCGAGTACCACACATCCGTATAATGACTTTTTAGCTGCGTATGCAAAAGTGCGTTTTTACTGTGCAAAACTGCGACTCAACCGCGTACTCAATACTGCGGCACCCCTTTTAAACGTTAGGTTCTATCAACAAAGGAAAACAGACTTTTTCCTTTCTTGTCCCTGGATTCTAGTCAGCTTCCTTTGCTCACACGAAAATGGATAGCGATCTCTCAGCACAAAGCGGTTACAGGAAAACCCTGCATGTGGCCACTCCACCCTTTGCTGAGATATCGATAGCCGTATGTGCCATGTGAGTAGGTAAGTGACCTCACTACTACGAGTCCCCAACTAACGATACTGGATCAGAACCTCTATATACCCCTGCCTATACCTTCTAATATCCTACCTATAAACCTCTAAGGATGACGCTAATTTGCCTACGCAGTCATTCAGTAAATAAAGACTTAAGACATGGAATCTGTGGTTCCAAAGCACAAGTATTATTCAAGTAAAAGTACAGTCAGTTACACGCTATTGATCCAGATACAATTCGGCGCAAAGGAATTATACAGACCCAAGTACAGTATACATATGCAGCGCTTCCGGACCAGATGTTAGGCATCAGCAAGAAACCCCTCGTCTATCAGCATTCAGCACGAAGACTAAAAAATCCCAGTGTTTGAGCACACATATTTATACCCCCCAGAATAGACCGGACAATAGACAAGTTTGTTGCTTATGTCATTGGTTCCCAGGGAGGAAGCATCTGTTACAGAGAGTTTAACAGGCTGGTTCAAATAGACTCACCCAGCCTCTAACAACTGGGGGTCTCTGCCCTCCCGCCCCCATGTAAAATCCTAACAGTTATACATTTTGTTGCTTGAAGTCTCTGCGGTCCATAAGTTGGGAATGCATGATGCGATCTCCACACCGATAGTACCGGAATTCTGTTGAAAGAGTACGCATCAGTACGAAACCAAACACGGCTTTCTTAGCATGTATAATACCTTAGTTATCAAATATCTTTATTTCACAGCATTTATACTAACTGAACCAACTTAAATCTTATACTTTAAAGCTTATTAAACCTTATGTGTGAATATGTAATGTGTGAGTATGCGGGGTTTGATATAAGGACGCTAGTTAACTTGGGGCAGATGCGTGCGCATAAAGCTAGTAAAACAGCAGTTTCATACAAAGTCTTATGCATTCGCTAATATGCGACTAGTTAACAGCGCAATTGTGCATATTAATGTGTGTATGAGAAACGGTGAAAGATGCAATCGCATGTTGCTAATAGTAATATCGCTACATGTACTAAAGTGTAAATTTATCTAAAATGGCGCTTATGCGGCCATTCGCAAAATGGCGTCTTGCGATCTCATTTTCTAAAATGGCGTCTTGTGGCCAGTCGCAAGATGGCGCTGCGATTCAATTTTAAACTGATCCAGCTTCGACAACTCCTATTACCACCCCAGGTCCACAATGGGACTCGGCCACAGGACAGGAGTCTGGAACGGATTTAAATCAGAACATAGCAAACCGTTTGGAAAACCTGGAAACTATGCAGCACCAAATGGCCCAGTTTTTTCAAGAAATGGTAAAACTTGAAGATGTCATGCAAACTACTTTGACTACTTCAAATGTAACAGTGTTTACACCTGTTCCTCCGTCTGATAATACAGGTTACAGGGCATCCCCACGGCTGCACCTACCTATGCCAAGCAAATTTGACGGCAGTCCCAAACTACAGTATGCCGCAGATTTCTTAATCAGTGTGATGTGCATTTTACTTTGCAGCCAGATAACTTTCCTTCAGCCAAAACTAAAGTGGCCTATATTGTGTCCTTATTGACCGGCTCAGCTTTTATGACTTTAAAACAGGGAACCCGTCCTGTCAGTCAGTATGTTGTACAGTTTTAGATTTTGGCATCAGAGCTCAAGTGGAATGAGGAAGCCTTTACCTCCAACTTTTTGGCATCGACTTTCTGACCGATTAAAGGATGATCTGGTAACCCACGAGCTTCCTACTAATCTTAATGATATGATTTCTCTCTGCAATAAAATAGACCTATGCTTTAGAGAACGTCAGGCTGAGAAGCATAAAACTAACTGTTACAAGCCACTCCCACTATCCTCTCCTACCCACCTACCTCCTTCTCTTACAGATGAAGAGCCCATGCAGGTGAATCATACCGTCTCTCTAAAGAGGAACGACAGAGAAGAATAGTAAAAAACCTCTGCCTATATTGTGGAGATTCGGGTCACCTGGTGGCCACCTGTTCCCGTAAGTCGTTCCTAACTGGTCCCAGGGACATCAAGTTAGGAGTAATAAGTCCGTCCCCAAAAGTTAAAGATTCAGTGTTAGCCGTAACTTTAGACTTTATGCCTAAACCTGTTTTCATCACTGCTCTGTTAGATTCTGGAGCAGGAGGAAACTTCATGACCTCTAGTTTTGTGGACAAGTTACACATTTCTTGTACATCTCTTGAACACTCTAGCTCCCTGACCTCTGTAGATGGGCGAACTCTCTTAAATGGAACTGTCTCTAAAGAAACCCAGCCAGTCTTGGTTCGTATTGGAGCACTCCATTCTGAGCATCTTAGGTTCCTAGTTATACCCAAGGCTTCCCATGAAGTTATTGTAGGATTTCCATGGTTACGACAGCACAACCCCAGGATTGACTGGTGCACAATGCAGGTCTTCTCATTGAGTACAAGTTGTCAGGTATCTTGTCTTCTCAAAGTATGACCTGTGAGGAAAATAGCATTGATAGTATCTCCAGCAATACCTAAAAAATATCAATCCTTTGCTGATGTCTTTTCTGAAAAACAGGCTAATGTCTTACCACCTCACAGAAAATGGGATTGTCCAGTTGATCTACTACCTGACAAGATGCCTCCTCATGGTCATACTTATCCTTTGTCCCTGCCAGAGACCAAAGCCATGTCGGAGTATATCCGGGAGAATCTGGAGAAAGGTTTCATCGACCTTCCACTTCTCCAGCTGGAGCAGGTTTCCTTTCGTTGCTAAGAAGGATGGTGGGCTAAGACCGTGTATAGACTACAGAGGCCTTAATGATATTACGGTTAAGAACAGATATCCACTCCCATTGATTACAGAATTATTTGATAGAGTCACGGGATCTACCATATTCCTCAAGTTAGACCTTCGCGGGGCTTACAATCTGATTTGTATCCGCGCCGGAGAGGAGTGGAAGACCGCATTCAATACAAGGGATGGACATTTCAAATATCTTGTCATGCCCTTTGGGTTCTGCAATGCACCTGCTGTTTTTCAAGATTTTGTCAATGAGATCTTCAGAGATCTGTTATACGTCTCCGTTGTTGTCTATCTAGACGATATTCTGATTTATTCTTCATCCCTAGAGGACCACAAACATGTAAAAGAAGTCCTGTCTTGTCTGAGGGTATAACCATCTCTACTGTAAATTGGAAAAATGTGTCTTCAACTTTTCAAGAGTACCATTCCTTAGATATATCATCTCCGGTTCCAGCCTGGAAATGGATCCTAAAAAAGTTAAAGCGATTCTGGACTGGTCTTGACCTCAGACATTGAAGGCTGTTCAGAGACTGCTCGGATTCGCCAATTATTATAGACGTTTCATCAAGGGATTTTCATCTTTAGTGGCTCCCATTACAAAATGCCAACCCTGCTCTGTGGCCTCCTGAGGCAGAAACTGCTTTCTAACTTCTGAAACAGGCTTTCATAACAGCTCCAGTCTTAAAATAACCTGACTTGGATAGACCCTTCCTATTAGAAGTGGACGCATCTTCAGAGGCAGTGGGAGCTATCCTCTCTCAACAATTTGAAGATAATCGAATCCATCCATGCGGGTTCTTTTCTAAGAAATTCTCTCCAGCCGAGAGGAACTATCCCATAGGTGAACAAGAACTGTTAGCCGTTAAGTTGGCATTAAAAGAATGTTGATACCTTTTGGAAGGGGCTAAATTCCCCTTTACTGTCTTCACTGATTATAGGAATCTTGTTTTCTTAAAAAATCCAGTGCGTGAGTCCTCATCCTCCCCGCTGGGCAATATTTTTTGCTCGTTTTCAATT